>WEKY01051506.1:34440-76310 GCA_013390045.1 Picathartes gymnocephalus
CGAGAGAAAACTCCCCGACAGAACAGTAAACATAGATGGGCCTTTTCTTTAGGCCTAGGTATAGCCTTTGTTTTTCTTAAGTACTCAGTGATTAAGGCTATTTAGCAACTGAATGGAAAAAAATTCTATACTGTTAAAAGGAAACAAAAGGAAAGACAACCCAACCCCCAACAGTGCCCACCTCATATAGGCCTTCTAATAAACTCCAAAACCTTCACTAATTAATATTTTGGTCATCTAAGAAACTGATCATATATACATGTAATTACTGTATAAAGGAATGAATCACTTAAAATGCAATTAAAAACTGCTGCTTCAGCATGGATCTTTTAAGTCAGTTGGAAATAATTAAGTTCAGGAAGATTTATTGAAGAGATTAATCTCTCACTTAGAGCTGGAGTAATCTATATGAATTCTTCTGAAAAATATTTCTCTCTACAGTTTTAAAGGTTACAGGATGAGCCAAGATAGCGTTCCTTGCTTTTGCTATCACCCAATAGACATTCGCCTCAGTACCTCTTTGAGTATGTAATTTATTTTAGCTGGCACACACCTAATTAGGTAGTATATTTTGAACATTATCTTTCTCGATGCAAGGGCTTTATAAAAGGCACAGATCAGATCATTTCACTTTTTGCAGTACACACCAGCATAATACGGAATCATAAATTGGTTTTTTGTTGTCAAATTTCCCATTGAAATCATAAAGCCACAGGAAGTTAAGTGCAAATGTAAGGTAATATTGATTCCTGATTAACAAAGATAATGCCTACAATCCATATGTACTGTAGGCATAATAGTCTTATTTCTCTGGGAAACAAGTATTTGTGGATTTAATTGGATGTATGTATAAGAATAAATTTGAATCCATATAACATAAAGTGTACTCTTTGTATCAGTTTTTGATGTCACTGTTTTTGGTAAACAAATGGACCTAACTTTACTGTAGAAAACAGTTATTTTGTATATCTACCTTGAAAAAAAAAAAAGTGAATATTTCTGTGTACATGTTTCTCCTCTCTTTCAGTGAGTTCTTCCCAGTAGAGTTAAATCACAGTTTGTCTTAGAGCAGCAGACTGTGTTGCTCACATCTCTGACCTTTTTTGAGTTTCACTCTGTCTGAGAATAATCCTTAGATTGTTGACAGTGTATTCATCTCCATTTCTTCCTGGAAGCAGCTTTTAGCCTTGTAAATAATAAGCTAAAATCAACAAAGCTTGGAAGGAACCAAGCAGTAAGTTTCCTACATAATTCTTTTGAGGAATCAAAATTTTTTATATTGTTTGATTTCATGTTCCCATTATCAGCCTCCTTTCGTTTCATTCCCAGTGTACATGAAGGACAGCAAACTAAGGCAGACAGGCTAGTTGCAGAAAAATACCATCAGTTATGCATGGCAATCCTTTCCTCAGAAAACACTTGAGCTTGAGGAACCCTGTGTTTTCCTTCCATGTCACGCATATGTCTCACATAACACGTCAGATAAATATCTTCACTATAGCTGATATCTTTGCTTAAGATAACAAGAGGGAATTTCTGGAATGCCAGCTGGAAAGATGCCTTCCTGAATAGTCCCTTGTTGATCTTATCAATATTCAGTATCTTCTGTCAGAGATGTAAAAAAGTGCTTTGAACTTTTCTGTTACTAGGAGCAGGAGCAACAAGTTACAGCAAAACGATTGCATGAATTAACCAGAATAGCTTTCTGCTGGGGTGAAACTAAGCTTTCTACACACTGTGATGCATGTGTTTTTAAGCTTATACTGCTTGCTCTGTTACATTAACACTGCTACAGTTTTATCTGTGCCACCCCACCATTTCCTTTTGTTTGCAATGCATTTCATCACCTGCCAGACTGTATCTGATCTCCTACTAGCCCCAAAATCTGGGCAACTGGCACATACAGATCTTGATGGAAGAGCAGCAGCCGGGCAGCTTGCAGTGCAGGCCCTACCTTGGGTATACCAGTCTATGTGTAAAAGTCTTCCAGTTTAATAATCCTACTTTATATTAAAACTTGTTTTCTCTTTTTGTCAGCCAGTAAGGCCTTGCTGATGCAGGAAGGAGAAATTTTGCAGTAATGAGATTTCAAAAGACAAGTTAAATTTGTTCCTGTAGAAAAGGAAGGACTTGAGAAGTAGGAAGTGCTGAGTACAAATAGGATTACGAGAAATTTACGGGCTCTAACAAGATCTTCTGACACCAGAAGGGCCACCTTTGCACAACCCCCAGCTTTGGACTCTCACAGCCAGTCAGAATGTGACAAAGGACATCTCCATGTGTGCCTGTCTTTTTCTGCAAGAAGCTGTTTGTTTCAGATGGTCATAAAAGCCTGGAAGGGAAACTTCCACCCTCGATTTAGTTACTCTAAGAGATCATTATGGTTTCTGTTCTTGGCAAGTCCAGCAATCTCAGCTCTAAAGCTGTGAGATCCATGAACAAGGACTTTATTCTCAGTATTATCAATGACTTTTGTGTTAAGTATGGACGTTTTGAAGTTTCCCCTTCTGCCTCCTGAGAAAGATTTTAATCTGGGGAAGCCAGTTTTCCTGTATTTTCTCTATTGTCAGTACAGTAAAACAGCCACTGTCATGGGTAGCATTCCCTTGGCTCCTGAGTGTATACACTGTAATGAGGACTGTAGAGAGGAGAGATTTAAAACTCATACTTCCTGTGTACTATAGGAATAGATATAAAGAAGGGTGGCTTTTTTTTTGTCTGCTTGTAAAGCAAACAACAAGAAAGAAGAAACATTGGTTATTAGGTGGTTCAGATTACCACGTATCAGATAATTTCTGCATCAGATAACTAATTTTAAGGTATGGAATAAAATCTTTAAGCTCATATAGAATATTTAAATAAATGCAAATTCTTAAGGATTTAATTTATTAAATAACTATCTTATGGATAACATGACAAAAAATATACTCTCCTTTCAGGTCAATATTTGGCTAGAAGTTCCTGTTGCATTCTGCATTATTGTTTTTTTTTCCTTGGTAAGTACTTTCAGGAAGAAGTTAGGTCTTTTAATTGTTTCAGAGATGATTCAAGAGGCTCAATAAATTCTTTTTGTGGACTGGGAAACATTTATTTCTTCTCTTAAATGTCACTAATTTACATGCATCTTTCCTGTATTACAGGTATCATACTTCACTTATGACCTCTCCAGTGTTAGCCTTAAAATTGGTACCATCACAAAAAAGTTAATATTCCAGTATTGATATAAATACTCTCAAAAAATAATTTTATCTTTTCTGGTACTGCATTGTGACTGATCCAGGGTCTTGTGAATAATCTGTGTCAGGAACAGGAAACCAACTCCATTTCCTTAATGGCAGTTAGCGATTTACTCACTACTGAATCACTGGAAAATAAATTACAGTGTAATTTGAAGTCTGGAGAAGCTTTCTAGTGACTCTCAGGGGCTTTAAAGCCAGAAGTTACTTCATTTTTGGCATTACATCTGTATAGTTGAGTTCAGGCCAAGCATTCCTTTTTCACTACAGAAACTGCCTCAGGGCACAGTGGTTGTTTATCAGCTCTTTCTTTACTTGTGTGCTCTAGCCCCAGTAACTTATTCGTTGTATTCCTTTTTTTTTTTTGTAGTATACACTTACACAAAGCTTTGGGAACTTATTAGGAAAAGTTTAATGTGCTCTCTTACATCCAGATGGGAGAAGAATTCAGAAGTTTTGCAAAACCTCAGACAAAGAAGATATCGATGCCATTGTTTTTAATACAAACCTAATTTATCAGTCTTTAACACTGGAAAGGTATTTATTTTACCTTCATTTCTGCTTTCCTATAGATATCTCCTGTGGCAAGAAAGTTTAGAAATAAAGGAATTGAACATTACTTTGTTGCACAATTGTGCTAGCTTATTGTTTCCATTTTTCTCTCAGAAACTTTTCTCAAATCCTGCTTTACCAAAGAAAAGGTGGCTACATTTTTGTATTTCCAGCACTTGTGTCTTCATCCTAAGTACCTTGTGATTTCCCCAATCTCTCTCTCTCTTTCACTTTCTCTCTTTAAAATAAATACATAAATATAATTTATAATAAATAGATTTCTTTCCTAGATGTAGGGGAAAGACTAGGTAGAAAGGCTGTTGAAGACTTCCAGAGGGGGATCCACTCCATCTAAAATGAATTTTAAAATTTCTTAATATCAACCACTAAGTTCCTACTTTTGGTGGATTGGAGCTTAGGTTTGCCTATCTTCAAAAGCATCTTTTTCCCTCGGTTGCTGTCTCCTTTACTTGAGGAAGACTGATCCAACAAGTAGATGCTTAACCATTAGACACAACAAAATCCCCAAATCCAAAATCAAAGGCAAAATTATGTGTGTGTGGGATAGCTCCTGCATTTTTGTATCTCTATTTATCACATACATTTGAGTCTCTGTACTAAAGTCTCCTTGGCATGTCAAAGGTCTCTTATAGCTGCTTCTATTTATGCAAAATTTCATTTTTCTCAGGCTGTAAGACCAGATCAAGCTCCAAGGAGTCAAGTAATGCTGCAGAGTATAAAATCAAACTTTTCTCATACACTAGAGATGGAACTCTGAGACAAGCATACAATAGTCAGAAAGAATGAAAGAAAATGTTTGATAGTAAAATTTTTAATAATAGCCAACAGCAGTATTCTAATAGTGATACCTCACCTGTGGGTAACCATCCCTGGACAGTATAAAATTATTATTTTATTCTGTACTGCTTGTACTACCTGGGTACTAAGTGTTTTGGCTACCTGTGATATTAGAAAATTATTTTGGAACCACTAAGGTTTTTAGTGAACAGTTTTTGTCTTTTTAATAAGAAAAACATGCAAACTGTGTCTTGGATGTGACCTCTATCCCCCTGCTAAGCTTTGGGCCTGTTGAGCCACCTCAAGCCAAACTGGAAGACAAGTAGGAATTCAAAAGACCACCCTGTTAGCACCCTTGTAATGAGTGCTGATACTTGGGCAGAAGGGAGCCCCAGGCTAATGCCCCACCTAAGAGAAAGTGAAGGATCTGGCTGGTGCCTCAGCACATGCTTTTGTCTAGGATATCAACAGCATTGGTGCCTCTGGTTTTTTATGAGTCCACTTGGGATGTGGAGTTTTGGCCATTATGACTGGTGAGAATCTGGGAGCAAGGCTCCATTTCTAATAGAATTGGGGTTTGTTTGATTACCTAAGTATAGAAAAATTATGCTTTATAAGGTCTTGTAAAATATGTGTGATTCTGAGTATAGGAATAGAAGGATGAATTTGATACTTATTTTTTGATAGGAAAGTGTTTTTGACATAACACCTGTGCAAGGGAAATCCACCATTATAGCCTGCCTGCTCACTCCTATGCTTCCTTTCCTGTGTTTAGCTGTTTTATCTAGCTGTTACATAGCTTTTACTGTGCATGCTTCTTGCTGTACACCTTCTTACAGCTTTTTCAGGCAGTTCTGCTTGCTATTTCTTTGGGTAGATAGCCATATATTGCTCTTCTACTTTCTATTCTTGGCCTTAAAAGACCTTATTTTATTCCACTTAAGCCATAATTAAAAAAAAAAAGAAAAAAAAGAGAAAGGTTACAGAAGTGCTTTGGGCTGGCAATAAGGGAATGCACTTTTCTTGGAAAAGTACAGTAGTTGAAGGAATCTAATCTCAGGAACTATGGTGTGATTTGGGGAGCTTTACAAGGAGCTGGATGTGCTACAGGTGTTTCAAATCATAAACTGTGTGATAAAACCACTCTTCAGCACTTTCAGAACCTTTTAGTAACAGGCCAAAATAGAGTGCTCTGTGCTCACGATTAAAATTGGTTCCAGGAGAGAGAGACTAAAGTGTCTAACCAGCACATATTGTCTATGACAAAGGGAAAAGAAAAGGCCTCATAAATCGTGATGGAGGGCTTCTTACTTATTTGATGGAAGAACAACAATTTTATCACCATTACTTCACCACAAAATGGGACCAGGGGTGGCTCTATGAGGACAGGAAGGCCACCCTCACTTCAGTGACATACAACTGGTTATGTAAGTCCCACTGCTTTGTTATAGTGCACTCTTCCCACACATGCAGTGAAGAGAGTCTCTGTAAATCTTCTCATCCACCTGTAGTCATTCTGATAGACTCTAATCCTGCTCTGTGACCATTATAATATCAGAAATCAATAGCAGAGACACCAAGAGTCCATGACCCAGCAGTTAAAATTTTACATACAGACACACAATTCAACAGATTATTGAAGAATAATGCACTCCACAAGGTATTAGTGCAATTAAAGCAAAGAGGTTGTTACTGATGCAAGACATCGGTATGCTGGTACATGACAGTTTTAATCTTATGAGATCACTATTTTAGTCTCATGTTGTATTTTTATAAACTATAAACCACCCACGTTTCAATAAAATAGAGGAGTTTACATTTAGTGTGTTAGAATTGCCTTGTCTTTACATTGTTCTTTCTTTTTCTTTCTTTCTTTCTTTCTTTCTTTCTTTCTTTCTTTCTTTCTTTCTTTCTTTCTTTCTTTCTTTCTTTCTTTTTCTTTCCTTTTTTCTCTTTCTTTCTCTTTCTCTTTCTCTTTCTCTTTCTCTTTCTCCGTCTCCTTCTCCTTCTCCTTCTCCTTCTCCTTCTCCTTCTCCTTCTCCTTCTCCTTCTTTCTGTCTTTCTTTCTGTCTTTCCTTCTTCTCATAGCTCTCAAGCTACCAGAATTATCTAGATTTATATTTTGGGACTTTGATATTAAAAATTTCTTTTGTTTCCTAGGGAAGGTCCAGCTGTGTTCAAAACGGCTTCCTTTTAAAGGAGCATGTCTCTTCAGTATTCTCCTTTCCATGTGATTCAGTGAGATTATAGTGAGGTTAAACAGGATAAACATGAGTGTCTAGCAGCCTGGCATCCTCCCAAATCCACTGGTTTCCCGTGTCCACCTCCTGTAAACCAACTCCAGATTGGCTGTGGACAAGCACATGGGCTTCCTAGGTTTGCTTGCCAACATATTCCCTCCCTAATGCCATATCTCATATTGGCAGCACAGGAAATGCCCTCACTTCCAAGAGCTAATAGGCTCTGTCAATGACTGAAGCTATCCTGAAAATCTGATCTTTGTATTCCCATCAAGCAAAACACGTGCTAGACATAAAATTTCCAAAAACTCAGTGTTCGAGTGCAAGATATAGCTTGAGATTGCATCTTAGTTCCAAGGTTTGTACTATAAGCAGGAAAGAATAGAGGGAAAAAAAGAAGATGTGTTAAGTTGCAAGAACCTTTATATTAGGTAGAATGTAGCTGGAGATAATGAGGAATGTCTGCTGGGAAATAAATGCAGCAGAATACTTGGAAAAGCTTTGGATTGTATCAGGGAAAATGTTCCTGATTCAGAAGATAAAGAAAGCAAGTAAAGGAAAGATTCTTTTATATTCATTGACAATTGTGAGGAATGTATGAGAATTTGAGGCTGAAAGGTCCATTTAAGAGTAGCCATTAGAAAAAAATCATGATTGTTCAGGACAAGAAGGAGGAATAGCAGCTGAGGGATAGAAGGTAAGCTTCAATAAATTCACAGAATAGGTAAGCAAGATCTCATGTAAAGAAAATGCTGCTAAAGGTTTAGTGCCTTACAAATAATACACACAATGACAATATTCATCCACAGGTATATTCTACCCCACTGTGAAGAAAAAGGGAGAAAATGCAGTAAGAGATCAGCTTGATTAAAACTTGAACTGTGCATGAACCTTAAACACAAGAAAGTATAAAGCTGGAAGCAGAAACTAGGTCAGGCTGCTGAGGATGAGTGATAACCTGAACATGTAGGAACAAAATTTTAAAAAGTCAAAGCTCAAAACAAGATGCATCTGCCAAGAGATATCAATCAATTTAGAAGTGCAATTGTAATGTAGGGAAGGTGAAGAAAAGAGTGAATTGGTCAGCTGTTCAGCAGAGAGGAAAAGCTATTGCTGGATGATACTCAGAAGGTTAAATTTTGTAGTAACATTTTGCCTTGATCCTTAACAAGCATGATCAATTGAAAAATGAGAAGTAGTACAGTAAAGTAAAAACATGAGCTTTGAATGGAAAAGTAACAATTTAAAGATTCGAGTTCATCAAGTCATCAAGGGATTATGAGTTTCCCAATGAATTTTCAGGTCTTCATGATGAACTATTGTATATTCATGTTGCACTGGAGTGCATGTAATTGGCTTGAAACTTGAAAAATTCATGAAGGGAGAGCCAGTGCCTGTCTTTAAATAAGGACAAAGGAAGATCAAGGTATGATTTAGCCTGTAACTTTATTTCTGCTCTCATGAAATACTTGAACAACTAACTGAAACTGTTAGAACTGGAAGATAACAAGGATATTAGTACATCCAATACAAAATAATTAAATCCATGTAAATTCCTTTCACAGCAGGACAACAAGATTTGAGAACATAAACATGATTTATCTTGACTTTATTAGGGCTTTCTGTATTGTCCTATGTAACAAATTGAAAAAAAATATGATCTATATTAGGGGGTTTGGCTAGATGCCCTTCAAAGGTCCCTTCCAGCAGAACCCATGCTAGGCTACAATTTTATAAAGCACTGACATAGTGTGGATACAGAAGGACTGGGGAGGATTCACAAGCCATGAAATGATGATCAATGATTTTCAACAAAGACAAAAGCAGGTATGGTTCAGAAGAGATGATTCTTTGGTCTTTATTCAGGTTTTTTTCCAATGATTTGAAGAATATCCCCATTCAAATTTCAGGTGACACGGAGTTGGGTGGCATGAGAAGACCACAGAATTCAAACTGACCTCCATGAAAATTGACTAAGCGACTTGAAAATGTAAGACGAAATTGAGTAGGAACAAGTGTAACGTATTATTCTTAGGTAGGAGTAACCGACCAGACACATATGGGAAACAAATATTTAGTTCAATAGCAAAACTTGAGAAAGGATCTTGGGGCTGCAGTGGGTCACAATGCGAGCATAAGACACAAATGGAAAAGACGAAAGTAATTGTCATATATTCAGGGAATATAGTATTTAAGTCATAAAACATTGCCTTCCCTCTTTAATGTCAAGGTACCAGAACAGTAACCCTGTTTGGGACAATGCATTTAAATAAAGGCATCTGACAAATATGGAGAAAAGGATGAAGAATGATCACAAAAATGTAAAATATGACCTGCACTGAAAGATTGAAAAAATTATTTAATCATTAAGAGACTAGGGCTATGAAGACAGTAGTCAGATATGTGAGAGTGTTGCAAAGAAGATGGTAATTTGTCCCTTTTTTTGCACAGTGAATAGGACAAAGAATAATGAAATTATAGGAGGGAAGACTGCAATTAATAACTGCAAAGACTTGCTTATGTATAAGGATGTACAACCTAGTGACTACCTGTAATCCCTTCTAGCTCTGTGATTTTTAAAGTTAGAAGTCAGTTCATGTAGGTTTGATGCTTATGTTACGAGATCCCAGCTGTCAGTCTGTCTTTAGGGGTTATAATGTGAAAATACTTGAAAAGAAAAGGGGAAATGAATAAGCCCCAAACATGTTATTGGAGTGTTAACAAAACATAAAGCAAGAAGACATGCACTATTTTGTCTAAAATAAATCCAGTGTAAAAGAAGTATGAGTTATTTTGGCACATGTGTATGAAAATGTGTATGAAGATATATGTTAATTAGCTACTTGTTTAAGAAAAGATTGGTTTTATGGTTATAACTAGAAGGGCAACAAACCTGTAATATATAGCTCTTTATTAAAAAAAAATAGATTAAAGTTTTGTATGTGCTTCCTGAAATGAAGTTTGCCCTATACTTGCAGTATAACATGGTGTTCAATCGATATAATTTGAATAAAGTTTTAAAATTAAGACTCTATAAACACATTGGATGGTGTTCTATAAGAAAAATTTGTAATCTACAGCAGTTCAGACTTTTCTAAGGGCAAAGACTTTGTTCTGCAAAACTAATTTATAAATAATTTTCGGTTTAGATGATTTAGCAGTATTCAAATGAGAGGACCTTCACAGAGAAGAAAAATACCCCAGTGTTCCTGAAGCTTATTAAGAGATTTCTAGGGGACCTTTGGGTTGTGAATACCTCTACTATAATATCAGATGTGCTCATGAGAGAACAAAATAAATAAAACCCCAATATAGGTGAGAATGAAGGTCTAGATAAGTACTTCCAGCTCCAGATAACTACTTTCATCTCTACTTTTTTACATAATAGTGAGTTGTTTGGATTAAGGAAGGAAAAAAGGCAAAGAAATAGAGAGTTCATTTTTTATTTCAACTGTCAAAATTTGTGTAGAACCTCTTAAAATGCTCTATTGCTAACATAAATTCTTTATATGACTGTGATTAGAAAGCTGAGGTTTATGCCTGCACATTTGTCTAGATTTTGAATATAATGAGCTGCTCAGGTTGTACTTGACTCAAGATAGACCTACAGGCACTGTGAAGTTGATGCACCCTCATGTCCGAAGTAATTTTTATAGTATTTTGAAGTCGATGCATGTTCCAACCCTTCCAAACCACTCAGCTGAGGAAGAAGTTTGACTATTAGAGAAGGCAGATTAATTTTCCATTCACTAGCTGTGGCTCAGTGATGCCTGAAATGCAGGCAAGCAAATTGCACAAAATGGAATTAAAAGCAAATATGCCTTAAGAAATGTAGCTGATTAGAGGTGTTTGTGTTCCAGTAAAAGCTGGCTTTTGATATAATTTTCTTTTGTGTGCTTTAGAACAATCAGTGGAATTTTGGTTAATGTGTATTAAAATAATAATTCATTAGTTTGTCTTGTGAAGTTCCCAGCATATTTAAAACTTCATATTGAAGGATTAAAGAATCAGTCAAGAGCAAGAGTAGCGAATAATGCAGACTTTGAACCTTGTACTGATTTTAGTTGGGATAGAGTTAATTTTCTTCAAAGTAGCTGGTGTGCATTTATGTTTTGGATTTCTGATGAGAACAGAGGGAATGACACAGATATTTTTGTTACTATTGAGCAGCCCTTACACAGGGTTAAGGCCTTTTGTGCCTCTCTCCTCACCCCAGCAATGAGGAGGCAGGGAGTGCACAAGAAATTGTGAGGGGAAACAGCTAAGACAACTGACCCCAAGTGACCAAAGGGATGTTCCAGACCGTATGGTGTCATAGTCAGCACATAAAGCTGGAGGAAGAAGGAGAAAGATGGGGATGATGGGGATGATGGTGTTCATCATCCCAAGTAGCCATTACATGTGAAGGAGCCCTGTTTTCCTGGAGATGGCCAAGCACCTGCCTGCTGATGGGAAGTGATGAATGATTTTGTTTTGCTTTCCTTGTGCACAGCTTTTTGCTTTACCTGTTCAACTGTCTTTGTCTCAACAGGAGTTTGTTGGCTAACTCTTCCAATTCTCTCTGCCATCCTGCTGGCGAGAGAGTGAGTTGCTGGCTAAAGTTAAACCACCACAGACCTCTAGTCCTGATTCTCTTCTCACACCTTCTTCAAAATATTATATTCCAGTTGGCTGCAATGGAGTTATCCTTTATGTGTACTGGACTTGAAAAAGACACAACAGTGGTAGACACACACGTGAATACGAAAATAAAAAATAGGAAAATAGAGATTTCACCTGTCTAGTGCAAGGCTACCTCCATCCTGACAAACGTAATTGCTTCAGACAGTGATTCCGAGTCTGCAGGACGTGCTTGACGCAGATAGGGCTATGCTGCACTTCAGTAACCCAGCCACATCCATGCTCCAGTCCTGGGTCCCATTGGATGTCCTTGCAGATTTCGTTATTATTGTGTGTGTGTGTGTTTTTTCTGGTCTAAAGGACCTGGGATAGACTTAGGAGAGTACTGTAGCCTGTGAGATTGAAATGATTAAAACCAGTAACATTTGTCTAGAAGAGGAAAAAGAGGTATGTATCTCATCTTACAGTCAGGGAAGATCATGATGGCTGATGTGGTGTCTCTACATAGCCCTTCCCAAACCCACCCTGCTCCTCTAAAATGGGAGATTCCCACAACTGTCTCCAATGCCAGCTGAAACAGGCAGATGTGTCTGCAGGAACATGCAGTGCTTCTGCACCCACATCTTTTTGTAGGGACAAAAAAGGGAAAGCAGGAACAGTCCTAAAGCTCTGTGGGAGCATCTGTGTATTTTGGGATTTTCCATGGAGAGATATGTCAAGGAAGTCAACCTTTTCTTCCAGTTTGAGGAGTCATGTGGAAAATAGCCCACATGGAAAGAGTTTTGCTAAGCTTATGGCGAAAATCTGCACTATGCTTTGTATCCAGTGGACTGAAGAGGCTCTTGTTCATGTTGTCTGTCTTTCAGTCCTCTTCTCTGGTTCTTGCAGGACTGTCCAATTTGACAGTAAATTGTCCAGTTCCCTTGATAAGGAAATCCTTAAGATTCTTTTGTGACTTCCAGTTTAGGTGCCAATACCAGACATGGAGACCAAGACAATACCCATCTGTAGGAGAGCTATGGGAGCCTATTTTCTGTCCACAGCTTCTCTATGCTTTGTACAGGAATCCTGTAAGGGCCTTGGCTTTACAAGTACAGAAAAGCAGCCCTGGGTACAGTTAGGGAAAGAAAGATTCTAAGCCTACACTGAGTGGCCAGGAACATCCTAGTGGTGTCTATCATAGCTGGGGCACTCACCAGGGTACCCTAAAAGTAGGAGAACTTCAGGCAGAGCAGTTTGGGTAAGACAATCTTCAAGAAAGGCTTTTACTTAGAAATTCACCAAAATGACAGGAAATGTCCTCCGAGTTACACTTTAGGCCTCTGGAAATACTTTTATTTAAATACACATTATCCCTCATAGCTTTTCTATCTTCAAGCTTCATTTATCTTAAAGTTTTCTCCATATGTTGCCATCAGCTAAAGCACCAGAGCTGATGAGCAGCTTGGAAATGTTTTGTCATGCAGTATATGAGTTTTTTCGCTTTTCAGCTAAATGTTTTTGCATTTAACTTGAACTCCTTCTGAGAAGAGCTGAGTATTGACTATTAGTACTGTTATTTCATACTTACATAATAGCTATTCATTTGTTTGATGAGTGAATTTTTCCATTAAAGATTTTGAAGCCTCACATCACAGTAGTCTGGAGCTGCAGTTGCAATTTGAAGCAACCTTGGTTTGCACGTAATTAGTGCAGAATGGTGCATAATGCCACCATCTTCCATACGATGAAAGCTCTGACTTAGATGGTGCAGAGCACTTCCATTTGACCTAAACAAAATTGACTCAATGTAGCAAATCAATCTCACTAAAGAGCATCTTGGGACTTAATAAGATGTACACAGTATGATTAAATGTTTGGTAAGTGCAAGGGTAAACAAGGATCTTATTACAGAAAGCTATTAGATAAATTTGCAAATGGATTTGTTTGTTTATCTAAATTTATAAAAAATTCTGATGCAGTTCTATAGCTGAATGATCTATCATTATGCTTCATAATTATATTCATTTGCCTTTCAGATTGAATTTTGTTTTTTACTGTTTTAGAATTTTATCAATGAAATCTAGGAAAGCAAAAGCAGAAAAAATTCAAATTTGATTGTATTAAGCATAATTCAGTATAGGGTTAGGACACAGTTAATTCTTTTAGCCTGTTGTAAACCCGGCAGATAACATTTATAGTCTGTTGATTTTTGTCAAAATACTTTAGAAAGGCATGGGAGTAAGAGAAGAGTAAAAAAATTACCTGTGCAATTAAGGATTATCGTCGTTTTGGATGTACACAGCAGTTTTAGGGTATGATATTTGTAGTTGAGAACCAAAAAAAGTTTGTGCCCCATTAGAAATGCTATTTTATTAAATGCATGGCTGTTTGAAAAATAGCAATTGAAAGCACTTACCAGAAGCCTTCATTTCCCCCTCCAATCTGGAGGAAGGCTCATTTACTTCAGTCAACTTTGCTTGCACAACAGTCATGTAAATTCTCACAGCCTTTCCCTTCTCTACTGATTTTACTAATAGATTTTTTAAATTTCCATCTTTGCTTTTATAATTATTCCTTGCTGTCCCTTCAGGTTTTTCTGTGTTATGTCCATTAATCACTCGCAACATTTTAAGTGCCCTTTGAATATTTGCATTTGATTCTTATTTACTTTTAGTGCTTCTTCCCTTGACACCTCTTCTGAAAAACTATTCTGCTTTTTCTGATATTAACCTGATGTGTTAAAAAATTTCATCTCCTTTTAATGGATTTTATCTGGATATATTGGTTGTAAAAAGCGATAGATTACTGGTGGCTTGTTTATTCCCTAGAACTGATGCTGAACTGAAGCAGTAGCTCCTTCACAGTGAACCCTGCCCTGATCCAGAGTGCTTTGCCTCTTAGTAGCAGGGAGGCTTCTCCTGTTTGTTGCAAAGGTTGGTGAAAGCAACATACATTGAATAGGAGCACAACTCATTTCACCGGGTGTAGAAGTCAGTGCCAACTCCATTTTTCAAGATGTCCATGTGTTCTGGATTCCAGTGGCTGACAGGGCAGGTAAAATGTACCATTGCCTATTTGTAAACACTATCTTGCTCAGCAGGACTGTGAATCACCGGTGATCAGGCAAAATTAGACTTGACCTTCTACTCTGTTTCTAGAACAAACTGATTTTTCACTCTCCATTCTACTTTTGTTATTCACTGCAGCATCGATTGACGTGCTCCACAATGAAACTTTCAGCAGCTGTCCTGCCCAGCCTCTTAGTGTTGCAACCAAGCTTCCAAATGCGCTCCACTGCATCATTGTCTCCTAGATGAGAGTTCCCATCAGCTTCTTCTCTGTGGTGTCAAGAGCCCCGACAGCCCTGCTGGGACATCTAAGAATCAGTTGTATGCCATGAATCCATTGAGGTATCCATCCAAGAAAATGCTGTTTGTCATGTCTACCATGAAATACAAAAAACCCATGCGTGCACCTTTGAAGTCAGAGTATTGGAGGAAACACAGGATTTAGGGAGAAGTGTGAGCAGGGCAACAAAATTTGGCAACTGTCCAAATTCATGAGTTTAACTTGAAGCTCTCTGCTGAAGGTAACAGCTCACGTGCTCTAACAGTGAACAGTTAGACACATGAATATTAATACATAATTAAATTAATTTAATCAATGAACAACACAGAATAATCAAACAGGAAGACCAGATTACCCTTAGAAACTAGTAAACTGAAAAAACTCCAAAGACTCTTCTCTACCTAAATATTGCTGTATTGTACCCTCAGTTCCTTGAAGCCTTCAGAGGAATCCTTAGTTCTTAGTTTCAAAACTTGTTACTAAAGAATGATAGGCTGAAAAGACAAAAAAATACATTAAAATTTTGTAATACCATGAATTTTGAAAATCTAAATGAGAAATTATATGCTTGTTATCAGCTTCTTTTTTTAGCTGCGGTGTTGGACTAAACACAATGCTGTGAAAGTTTTTCTTTCCTGGACTAATAAGAAGAGGAGCCTCTATAAATCCAGAACATCTATCAAAACCTACCAAATCAACACGGTGCTTCTTTTTCAGTAGGGGCAGATTAGCTTTTGCAGAGTAATTTCCTAATACTTTCCCTAAAACCATACTTTTGACAGCAATACCACAATTTATAAAACTTTTGAAATGAGACATCTCATTTTGTGCTTTGATGCTTGCAGTTATTTAATGATATTTACTGAAGAATATTTGTAATAAGTATGTTTTGCATGTGAATGGTGCGATGAAATCAATGTTAAAACACACAAGTTTGCAGATATTAGGCTATATTTCTGACTAAAACTGACTAAACCCTTGTCCTTTATTGACAAATCAGGGCTGGGATAACTTGATGTTCTCAGTGAGTGTTTTGAGTCCAGTAAGCACCAGATTACTCATTATTCTGTGTAACATTATGTCAAGCATTTTTGTTGGGTTGATTAGGCATGAAAAGTGGAAAATCTTTCATATCAGCAGAAATGGTCTCTTCAAGATGTTCATGTCATAGTTCTTCCATTTTTAGGCATGGATTTAGACTCTTCTTTCCATGTGAGTCTCTTGAACAGAAAACAAGAAGTAGCCTCTAATTTTCTGGGTTGATGCGTTTTTAAAGTACAACTATTTCTCTGTGTTGAGCAATGAACACCAAGGCGGTGTTGCAGGCAGTACTTTCTCTTCCCTATCCTTAATGAAGATTTTTACAGCTAGCCTTCTTTGTATTTCTGATACAGCCTGACAATTTCAGTAAATCAAATCATGAAGATTTTCTTTGCAGTATTTAGCAAAACAGCCTAGAAAGGAGATGGCAATCATTTTCATTTCTAGTACAGAAGCTCACAATTGTGAGGCAAGCTCTGTTACCTTTTGCATAATCCATGGAACACAAGGTAGAAGAACAAATCTAATTCTCACCACAATCTTAGCAGGTCCTAAATCCTTCAAGGATACTTGTCCTGGATTTGGTTACATTTAGAAAAAGTATAATCCAATTTTTTATTGCTACTGTATAAAATTCTTTGCTCTTTGACTAAACATTATTTCCCATCCCCAGATCCTCATGTGATTTGAAAACACTGCCCACATCACTGCTATATATGGATGTGTTGCTGCTGGCAGAGAAATTACTATGGAGGTTTTTACAAAGCTTTTATCAATCATCATTTACCTCTGAAAATATATATTTGCATTATCCTAGGAATACATAGGTGTGGTCATTAGTGGCAAGGCAGAAGGATGAGTAGAATGTTATTTTTCTTCTGAATCTTTTTCAGTGCAGGCTTACACAGAATTCCCAGGACACATTGCATTTGAGACAGCAAAAAATATATTCTTGCAAACCTGCAAAAAAATTACTCTGTATTCAGATGGAATATAGTCAGCATAATGAAAAAGCAATATTGGGTTCCTCCTGAACCTCTTGCAAAGGCACAAGTACTGGCTTTTAATTCTCTGTTGCTTTGCTATTCAAAGAGACTAAAATATCAGTCATGTGTTTTTTTATATGTCTGAATGAGCTCTCTTGACATTTCAAGGCTTGGTGCACAGTGGGCTGGTTACTCAAGTTTTAAATTTCCTGTTCAGCAAAATAATACAACTTTTCATGGTCCCTCTTCTCCAGAAACCCTCTTAACAGTCTTTGAAAGACCTATTTTTTTAACTTTATCTTTTACTTCAATGTTTGTTATATAACTATATCTTTTACTTCAGTATTTGTTATACAAATTCTCCACAAACTACAAGCAGCAACTTTCACTGGGCCAATAGGCACATGAACATTTTTACACTGTGGACAAGGGTGGTTTTGAGGAAACAGTGTTAGCTGTTTCTTCTTGAAAACAGCTCTAGGCAGCTCGGGTTGATATTATGTCATTCTCTGATACTCAGGGGAACTAACTTTTAACTCTGACCCCAAAGGAGACCCCAAGGACCAGTCTCAGGTAGTAATCAGAATCTAACAGGGTTACTTTGCACTTGCTGCAAGACGACAAATTCTGTTTTCAATGGTGTTAGGAAAGATATTCTTGAAACATTTCTGCCTGCCTCCTACACATGACAAGTGTTTCTGAAAAAGTTTGTCTTGATGGCTGCACTTTCGTAGGTAGTAGCAGGTCGTCTAATGATCTGTTGCTCAGAGAGAAATGTTCTGTTTTCTCTACCCAGACAAGTTGCCAAGACTCTTTCACAACAAGATTCTTGTTTTCAACTCCAAATATTGTTTACTATTCCTTTAGTCCTTCAAGCAAGTCTTTCAATGTGGCCTCATTGATCCTAGACACAACTGTTAGAGAAAGGAAACCATGACAAGGCTGCATGTACTCCTTGTAGCTCTTGAAGGAATCCGTGTGGTTTCTGACTGCCTGAGAAGCATCCCCACTTATTCCTGCCATGCTGGAGCAGTCACGATCCCACTGAGCATTCTGAGGAGCAAGGTCTCCCTGCACATGTGGAGGCAGCTTTGCAGCACCTGCATGTCTTCCTTCCCCCTTCAGGGACTAGATGTTCATCATAAGAATGGATGCCACATGGCAGTCAAAAACCTGCACACAGTCAAGACAGGTGTAATCTGGTTTGGGATCTGGAAGCAGCAGGATAAAATTGAGCGTGGGTTAAACACCACCTTGGCACTCACCCAAGGTCTCGGGTAGATTCTGCTAAGTTTTGTGTTGCCATGGCTACATGGGTGGTTAAAAAACACTCGAGGGCTTCTGTCTGAATGGCAGATTGTCTTTGCATTTAGATGTATTTTGTGTTCTGCACTGGGACCCTGAAAACTTTTTGCTGACGTGGTTTGTAAGTCTAACCTCCCTCTACCCCAGAACTGCTCTGCAGAAGTAGGTTGTGCATTACTGAATCTACTTTTAAATAAAAAAATAAAAATTAATATGCAAATTCAGGAGTCATAAATTTCAGTGCTAATCTGTTTCCACTATTTTAGGGAAATATAGTACTCAAATCATTGTTCAGTCCACATTTTCTAAATGTACAGCTAAAGCTAAACATTCCTGCATCATATTTTCATACCAAAATTTAGCTCTGTATAACCATTGCGTTGAGTCTTGTACTCACAGAGAACACTCCAAAAGTGATTTGATTACTATGTCTTTGATGAGAATGAAATCTAATGAAGCAAATCATGTTTTCTTCACAAGTGAATCCAGTGGTTCATGAACTGGGTTATCTCACATTTTTGTCCTCAACCAATTTTCCCCATCCTGCTAAGGAATGAAAGATTTGGGTCAGTTTAATGTAAGACTATATACACAAAACAATGCAAAATAAGTGAAGCGAACCTTAACTTTTTTAGTGCAAAATAATTTACACTGAGACACTGGAATCTGGAAAACTCTCTGAAAGGAGGACTGGCTGAAACAGCTTTATATACTTTTATGGAAGATGGATAACACATTCTGCTTGGCAAGGAAGCCCAGGCTTTTACAAAGCCCAGCAGCCTTCTTTGAATGCTAACAGTGTGTCTCTGTTTGTGGAAACACAGCATTCCTGTTCTGTCTTTTCTGTTTTCAGCTGAGTTCATGTAACTTTTTCTTGTTGTATGCCTTTGTGTTATAAAGGTCAGTGAAGCAGTTTTCACTTGCCTTTGCAGGTAAGGTCTAGGTTTACTGATGGCTGCTTTGCTCCAGCATCACTTCCTACCCTATGCCCAGTAAAAGGACTAGTAGCATCAGCTGAGGATTTCTCCATTGTATGGGAATCAGGACTAATCCAAAGACTAGAGAAGAATAAGCCCTGAGCCCTACTATTCATAGTTACTATGTGGTTTACAACATTAAATAGAAAAAGGTATGGGTTCTCCTTTTGTTTTGATACAGTAATTTCTTTGCAATGACTTTCAAAATCAAATGATTCAAAACAAAACATTTTCAACATTCTGAAGCCACAAAAGTGAAGGTAAGATATGTAGACTTACAATCACTCTGACTCCAACACTGAAAATCCATGCTGATATGGAAGCATATTCATTCTTACAGACATGGGGCTGAATTTAGAGCAGTTCATGCTGTAGTGGATGTGACTCTGTGGACATTGGTATGCCTTGAGCACTGGGAATGTTTGTAACATTCTGTGAGATCTGTCATAGTGTCAGCTCCACCTCATTTTCACTTTGTTTTGCTTTCCTTTCCATGACTGTTCCCAGCCACATTGAAAACACATGAGTGAGGTTAACGTCTGGGTAGATAGGAATAGGACCAGGAAATCAAACCACCAAAGTTTCCTAGTAAGTGGAAGGTAAAGCACTACGGTATGCGGCAGGAGATTTTCTCAGCATGTACACAGATAGACAGCAGTTATCCACTTTAACTGACCTTTATTTTCTCCATCTTCAGTGCAATAATATAAAGTTATTTATGCACTTGGTATTAGAATTTCATGCTGTTATATCTGCACACACAGCATGTGCGTATTTAACCATACATATATCGCATACAAAATGCACATTCACCTCTTTTTTGTTCTGTGACCGTGGGCGAAAACAGGAAACTGGATATCAGCTATCTAATCTTTGGTTTTCCCTCTTCTGATCTGGTTTTATTCTGTACTCCCAATTTCTGTTGCTGGTCAAAGGCAAGAGGAAACAGGAAAGAGCTTTTGCATGACTTTGCCAAAACCTCAGAAAATAACATTTTTTGGTTTTCTCTTCCTTTTTTTTTCCCATTGCCAAATAAACATCTCTACACAGACATAGATATGCAGGCATCAAAGCACCATGGAAAACACTGAAAGGAGATAACACGTAGAAAGGGCTAATGTTGCCTCCTTTTTGTCATGCAGCTGGTGGCCTACTAACTCTCATATCTTATGGGGACAGATAGCTTTAGGTTCCAGAAACAGAGAGTGAGGCGCCTAGCAGAGAATAGAGATAGTATTCAGCCTTTTCCTTCTGCTGCATGTAGACATGCTGTGTCCCTGTGCTGGAGTGTCATTGCTGCTGGAAGTCACAGCCATTTTCAGTTTCACTTGGGAACCTTTGGAGTTGAGTTGCCAGGGTGTCCCTTCTCTCCTGACGACAGCCTCGTACAATGAGTTTAAGTGTCATGTGGGGGTCAACCCCATCTCGCAGGGTGACACCGGGGCACCGCCTGCCCTCCTGCCATGCTGCAGGCTGTGAGAATTTTCAGTTCCCAAGTCAAATCTCCATCCTGAAATTGAACAAGTCACAATTCTTAAGCCCTCCTATGAGTTCCCAGGTGGATGGCAGCAGAGTATATCCCTGCAAATAGAGCAGAGCTGAAAATCTTCAATACAGTTATGGCACTGGAGTGATAAGGCCAACACATGTACTTAAAATAGGAAATGATTCACAGATGGCTAAAAAGTGGAGTGCTGGCCTTTGGGCTAGAGATTGAAGTTCTTGTTTCATTCCACTTACCCAGGACTGAAATAGAAACTATTGGAGAGAAAGAGGAAGAGGTAAAGCCCAGCATTCAGGGATAAGCAATATGTAGCTTGCAGCTCAACTTGCAGGCATTTGTTCCTTGAAACATGGCAAAAGAAAGTACTGAGACAACTGAAGAAAGAACTAATTTTTGTTGGAAAACCTTAGTCAGCTTGTGATTAAAAATAAAACCTTCTATTTGTATAAGATTTACAAGCCACCCTCATCTGGGACATTATGACAGGAGATGCCCAAGAATGTACATTTTGGTAGCTAGGACACAAAAAGCAAAGCCAACCATTACAAGAAGGAGTATATTAAAATACTCCTTCTGCAAGGATTAAGATATACCTTCTGAAGACCTTTTCTTTGAGGTTTGAAAAGTTCCAATGTCTGATGATTTCTCCCAAAATTTTGTGGTTGTTCATGTACATTATTGGAAAGGAATCCTTTATTCTTGCTTGAAATGCATATCTCTGTAACCCAAACTGTGCTGTTATTATAGCCTGAGTTTACTGTGTAAACATATTCCATTTCCTTCGTTGCTCTTGCATAATTTCCCATTTTTATAGTGTTGTTCTTCATAACTAGTATCCTGTATTCTTCCCTTGCAGAGCACAGAGAGTAGTAGTGCATGCCATAGATTGTTTAGACAGAAGCCACCTGTGAAATTTATGTATTTACATTAATAGAAAACAGTGAAATTGAGTGATGCTTTTGCAGTTTTATGTACGGCATAAATAATTTATTTATCCTCTGTTTGTGACAGTCTGCAGTTTAAGCAAATTATTTGCTGACAAAAAATGTAACTGAAACTGTAGGTTCAGAAACTTTGCTGTGTTCTTTTATCTGCTCCCATTTCTTCACGGAGCATTTTGATCTCCCCTGAAGAAATACTTTGAAAGAACAAGCCTTCTTTTTTTTTTTTTTTTTTAGTGTGCTGCATGCTGGGTAATAATATGAGGACTATGTTCTAATTGAGCAAAAACAACTTCTCTTTAAAAACAAGAATTTTCAAAGTTTTTCCCACAGTGACTAGATTTTTTCAGCCATGTGCACAGAAGGATTTCCTGGTGCCTGTTTCACACTCCTCCTTCACACATTTTGGTCTCCTTCCCCCCTTGTATCCTGCTGTTTCTTACGTGGGGAAATTTAGAAAAATATGCAAAAAGCACCTTTTAATTTCTGCCTTTCCAGTAACTGAATGATTCATTGAAAAGCCAGTGGCAGAATGGTCTGATTAGAGGTGACCTGGCACAGCAGCACTCCACCTTATGCAGAGTATCCATTATTTCACTACATGGAGTGTTATTTTTGCTCCTGCTGGAGCCAATCTTGATGTGACAGAGAAACTCTAGCCTTCAGAGAGTGGGAAGTAACATCCCAGCGTGACTGCCTTCTGCAAGTTCTTACCTCCTGGAGAAGAGAAGTCAATCAGGGCTGCTGCCAGAGAGAGAGAGGTGCCCCTGCCCTGCTCCTTTCTCAGTGCTGATCTTACAGGAGGTGAAGGTTGTGCCATAATGGGTAGCCCTTCTCTCTCCTTTCACCTGCAACTTTTGGACTTGGGAAAGAGCAGAGACAAATTCTTCTGAGCGCCAGAAAAATCTTGGCAATGCCCTGGCCAGATTTAACTTCTAGGGGTGAGATTACAGAATTAAAAATTTTGCTAAAATCCAACATGATTCATTGCCAAGAAGTAAGTGGAGGCATGACTCAGAAGTTGCCTGCTCAGTGGGAATTTATATCCAACGACCTGTGTACTTGGCTACAGGGTCAGGATATTCCTGGAATATAGAAGTGTCTAGGTCCAGCTACCAAGGCTTGTTCAGTGTGACTTTACCAATCCCCATCCTCCTGTCTCTTTCTACCCTAGCTTCCAGTGTTGTACCACCTTTCCTCCCAGAATGATGGCAGAAAACTCTGGACAGCTGCAAATGCCTCAAATTTAGCAACTCAATTTAGCAACGGATGTGCAAGAGGTAGATAAAGCTCCTATGCATGGGGCAGTTATCGTGGTCATAGTCCTCATCTACTGAGATGATAGTTCAGGGAATAAGTCTCTTTTTAGTACTTCCCCTTCTCCCTACTTCCTCTTCTACCCCATACTACAGCCTGTTAGTGCTTTCAGGCAAAATTAGAGAAGTGTCAACAACAGGAGTGTATTCAGGAAGCTTCACTTCTGGTGCTGGAGAGGACAAATATATGGCTTGTAGGAAAATAAATGTGCTGTTGTGTCTGCACCCTTTTGACTCTGACTCTTCCCTTTGTCTGCGTAAATCTCTATTGTAGTTTAACTTCCTTCTGCATCCAGCAGCAGTGATACATTTCTGTCTCTGTCTCTGTATTGCAGCTTCCTGTACTATTCCCTGTAAATCAGATTTTACGCTCTAACTTCAAAGTTAGAGGCCTGCTTTGAGTGGGATATGGACCCGATGGCCCCTAGTGGTCCCTTGAGAATAAATTGTTCCCAGGTGTATGATTCTGACTTCACTTTTACATGTTTTAATGGCAGGCCACTTTCAGGGATCTGTGCCAGACCATGAGGTTGTCTCATTGCGCGTTTGTTGGGAGGACTGAACAGCTGGATCTATTTGAAAGGCAAGGTAGACTACAGTGCTGTAAACAGAGGTGTCAGACATGAGTATCTGTTCACCTGCATGTAAGAACTGGAATATGGTTGCTGAAATTGGATGTGGACAACAGATTTGGTAATTTTACTTAAAATGTGTATTCCAAAAAGAAGGACATTGTCAAATACCTTTTCCATGTTAAAGAGAAGCAAATTTCAGGATGAAATCTTGAAGACAACATACACTGAACTAAAAGTTGCTCAGCTCAGAGGCACAAGGTCTGCAGGTTTTTCAGCCAGAAAGGAAAAATTCCCAGGGCAAAGGAGGTAGAGGAGGAATCTAACCTCCCAGGAACGAGTTCAACAGACATTCTTCTCTTTTCTTTGTTAATGTTTTTATGTGTCCTATAAACATAATAACTATCATATAAGAATTCGTTTTGTCAAGGAGTTGAGCATCTGGCTCTCTAAATGTTTATGGTGCAGATTTGTTGAGCCTGAGTCCCACCATGATGACAAATAATTCTCACTTCTCTCTTTGACTGTCTATCTGCATTCATTGTATGTCTCATCATTTACTTAGATTAATTCAGGTTACTATTACTTTGTGACAGATAGGTGCTGTCTTGTTCCATGTTTATGAGATATTTAGTATGATTAGGTGAACGTTTGTTGGATCACTGCCTTTTAACCTGCAGTTGTGCCATGGACATATGCATCTGGGATTTGCAGCCCTCCTGAAACTTGTCTTCATCCAGTTAGGGAGCAGCTGTGCTACTTTAAGTGATAGAGGAGAAAGCAGAAGAGTATTTTGAATTTTAGGAAGCAGAAACCTCTGTGGTCAGTGGAAAAACATTCATCTTCTCTGCCTCTCTTGGTGAAAATACAGTGACTATGACTGCTTTTGTAGTATTAATATATCATGAGCGCAAGCTGTTCTTGTGGCATTTTTGGTTTGGCTGTCTCATAGGAAAAACAAGGGATGAGAGGGAAGAAAAGGAAATATCAAAAGAACTCTGAGTATCTGGTCATGTGTGTGTGTGTACATGATGAGGTGGGAAGAGGGACAGAAATAGTAAGCTAGCAAAAACAAAAAGAGTATGAAAGGTGGGAGGGAAATGAGCAGAGGAAAGCAAACCTAAAAGGAAACAGATTGCACCCCTGTAAAAGACACAAGTAATGAACATGCCAGGGAAGTATGCATAAGGAAAAAAATCCCCAAACCACCACAATGGAAAAATATAAAAGAAAATTAGGCATTCTTGGATTACTTCCATCAGTTTTGTCAGAAATTGCATTAAGCTGTTTACCAGCCATTCTTGTTGTCATCTGATTTTAGTGGTAAATATATTACTGAACTACCACAAAGAGTCCTTCTGGTCAAGTGTCTCAGTGAAGTCCTCAGGACTGGGAGAGAAACACAAATTTTGTTTTCCTTCTTATATAGTTATCTAAGGGGTTTGATTATTTTTAGATTTTCATAAATAAAGTATCTATGACTTCCTTTATTGTAATGACCAGCTATTGAGGATATGTGGAGAGCAGGCAAGGAGAAACTGCATTAACTTCTTTTTGTAGCTGCTACTCTGTCTCTTCCAATTTCTGTCCCATTTCACTAAAGAGAAAGTTTTTATAACTATGGACTGATATCTCACGACCCATCTTTTTTTGATGATGGCATTTCAGACAAACACAGTATTGAGTGCTGATGTCAGAGTTGTTGGCACAGCCTTGGGCTTTTTAGAGTCTTTGTGCCTGTGTGGAAAGAACAAGCTGCTGAGGGCTTGTATGGAGAAGAAATCCCTTGTAAATCCTGAGGAGACTGTGCTTAGTTATGCTCTAAAGGGTATCTCCTCACCCCTCCATGTGGCAGATGTGTCTCTGCCTGGAGTCTTTCGGAGGAGGCCCCTGTCCTGTCTCCCCACGGAGCCAGCCAGGGAGGTAGGTGCCATACAGACATATGCAAGGCCTCTGCCATGGACATGTATAACTCTCCTGGTCACACCAAGGACATCTGGCCCAGGACTGAAATGCACGTAAGGGCAGCCAGGCCTCCTCTGGAGCAGAGCTGAGTACTGTGGGTGGCTGTGCAGCTCAGGGCTGCGCTGGGAGCACCAAGAGAAGAAACGCTAGGCTCTACTTGTTCTGTTTATCAACTGCACCTGCCATGACCTACTGGCAGGGTAGTGCTGCTCAGTTGATAAATTACATCTGCTTTTAACGAGGGCAGCTGCACAGCGAGAAGTCGAGCCACAGTCAAGAATACATACCAGCAGAGAAACCATCACCTGAGGCTGGAAATGGAGGATGTAGGAATTTCCACCAATATTAAAGTCTTACCGACACTGTAGGGAGCTGGATATCTCTGAGACTCATTGGTATCCTTGGAGTAGATGGGATTATTGGTTTCACATACAATTTTATATTTGCTTTTATATTATCTGTTCCAATTTAATACTTTGATTTTTCACTTTTTCATTTGTGTAATTTTAGCTAAATAATTTGGCTTTTAGTTTTGACTCAGTGCCTTGGGACCAATCTATTCTTTCTTGTTGTCTTTTCTGTCCATGGCATAAGCTCTGGATGACATATGTAGTCTGTCTAAATATCAAAGGTTTTTAAAAAAGGGAGAAAATGAGGAAAATGTCAGGAAAAAACATCACAGACTAGCTGTGATTTATATGGAAAAACATTTTTAAAATCAAAGCTGATTGGCAAGATAATGTCCAACATTGAATTCCAGTGGAAGTCCCTATTGTCAGTGAAAAGTGGACACTGTTCTTTGAACAAAGCCACTCACACCTAAAAAAGTCATTTTATCCTGGGGGCAGATGACTGCAGTGCAGCTCTCAAAACCTGAATTTTTACCACAGTACTGCCATGAAACAGCAAGTTGACACATTTCCTGACTCTGTGGCAGAGCAGGTATTACAAAATCCGATGTGGCTAATACAAATCTAACCCATGTTTCTTGTTGACCAAGCAGGTGTTATCTCTGCTATTTGCTACTGTCTTCTTGATCCTGCTTGTAAAATGGACATAAAGGTACCAGTTCCTATGAGATAAGCTCTCATGTAAGAGCTAGAAGCTTTTTGTCTTATTCAGGTTAACTCACTGATTAAGCAGGTAGCTGCAAAGCCCAAGCCAAAAGACTTATAAGAGAATGTCATTGAAAATCAACAATGTTTCTAGCCCTTGAAGTATTGTGGAGGTTAAAAAAAAATCTATATTCAGTTAGATAGAGCAAGGAATCACTTAGCATCAATGATTAAGAATTAGTACTGTCAAGAGCAATAAATTGCCGTTTTACTGTTATTCACTGAAGATATAGGCAGGAAAAAAGACAGGAACAGTTTTCAAAGAACTTGGGAAGAGGAACACAACTTAAAGAAGTCTCCAAGAAAACATGCTGTACTGTATTCAGCTGGAGTGCTCCCTGTGCCTACTGAAAAGGGCTTTCTTATACAAATAAGTAGTCCTGTTACTGTATAATCCAGCTTTATGAGACATATGGTCAGGGGGCTAGTGAGACTCACAGCAAGGAATAAAATCTAATTAAGAAGCAAACAAAGCTGAGTAAGGCATGTGTGTGGCAGAAGCATCCAGTGGAGTTGTGTGCGAGGATGTAAGCAGTGTTTGACTTGAGAAATGCAACTACTAGGGATACACTATGCAACTATGATGGTGCCAACAGGAAAACACAAGTTTCTTGTTCACAACAAAACATTTCTGGAAGTTGTAGTAGCTTTTCTATGCGTTGCTTCATATTTTACTGCAAAGGAAAATTGAGAGGAAAGAGTAGTCAATTAAGGCCCTCTTAGGAGTTTTAACAGACTATAAAGATGTATTTCATGGTGCTGATGTGCAGATGATGATGAGGAAGTCATGAGATTACTGGCAAGCCAGCAAAGAAAAGGACTAATACACTGACGAGTAGACCATCACTCCTGTAAATGTCAAGAAAACTTTCAGAACAACCAGTTTTATATCAGAAGCTGGTATTTGCATAAAATCTCTGAACAGAATTCACACTGTCAAAGACCAAATTTTAATTTCGTGTATGTCCTATGAGAAGACCATACTACATGGTGAAGCCACAGCAAGTCAGACTATAAAGCTACAAAGCAAATGTTCAGGGGTGAATACTGGACTAAACACAGGCATACTGAAGCTGAGGAAAACTCAGATCTTCTTAATTAGGAATCTGTTATCTTCTGAAGAAATTTGGACAGTCCCAGGGAAACTAAACTTCAAGGGAGTATCTAGACCAAAATAGATGAAAGACCTAGGGATGCTGTGAGAGATCTGACAGATCTTAGGTTTTATTGGAATCTCTCAGATTCTGTTATGTTCTTCTCTTGAAATGTTACATGATGGCAGCATTGAGATTCAGAAAAGCCTTTTTCAGTAAAAGCAAAACTAAACAACCTTCTTCACCAAGCTGTGGAGCAGCTGGAACAGGAGAATAATGTATCTGAAGAGACTTGACAAAACCAGCTTTGTCATGAAGGTCCTGAAAAAAGGAGAAGAACAAGTTTGGATTTAAAAAGAGGTGCTTGTTCCTTGCTTTCCATTATGGAACAGTTCTGTCTTTCAATCTTAGGTATTTCAATGATACAAACCCATCACAAACCACTGGGAAACATCCTATAGAGGCCATTGGCCAAATATTATGCAGGAAAGGTAGTCCCTATGACAGAGAAACTGAAGAGGGTGTATTTTCCTGGTGCATCTTAAGTGGCTGGAGGAATATAATAACATCATACTTGAATTTTTCACTCTTATGGCAGGAGATTCTGGGTTGAGGACCAGCACCTTTAGCAAATGCTAAGAAATGAAAACTATGCCCACTAACTGTTCAATCCATAAGGAAGCAATGTCATAGGGACATGATTCTATCACTGATTGGAAGGTAATCTGTACATTAATGATGAGGCAGTAAATACAGATAATTCATACCTAGGATATTAAAAAGCCATTGGTGAATTAGGAAATAAGCATCCAATGAACCTGTCATGGGTTAAAAAAAGTGATTTTTACCCATAAGGAACTTAACTGCTTCCTGTAAGCCTAAAGACCCAATTAACTGGCTGGTTCTGAGATGGACACTCTGTGTAACCACTTAAAATACTAAGTCCGCCTTTGTGATTCACACCTTAAGAGATGGAAACCTCGAGATTCACTCTCTTGTTTTCCGGCTTCTGAACAGGAAATAGCAGAACCCTGCGCGGCCCGGCCGGCCCAGCTGGGCCTGGACCCAGGCCAGGCCTACTCAGCCCCAAGCCCTACCAGCCCCGAGGGATCAGGCCTTCCCCCAGCTGCCAGGCAGGGGAAGGAGAAGCTATCAGCCCACGCCGTGCTGTCACTGAGTCCGGGCTTGGCTGCTGGATCCTGTCGGTTCCGCGGGCCAGACCCACTCTGCCGCGGCCCAGCAGAGATCCTGCCGCAACTCCCTGCTCCCCCCCACCTCCCCGGGAAGGGATCGCAGCTCTGGCTGCTGCCCAGCAGAGGTCCTGTGACCAACAACAGAACCTGGAAGAGAGATTAACTCCTTGAGTGCACGGACAGTCTCAGATACAACTCTTTGAGTGCACAGATGGACTCAGAAAAGATGAAGACACAGATGAAACCAATGGAGGTTTGAAACACTGAGGTGTCAGTGAAAGAGGGACTGAAAGTCCAGAGAGAAGAAAAAGAGGAGATGCTTTAAAATGAAATTCTTTCTGTAAAGCCGTGGTAATGGACTAAAATATATTAAACCTTGTAACTCTATAATTATATAATTGGGGGGATACAGTATATTAACTACAGCTTAAGCAAAGGCATCTGTGGTGGAGCAAGCAACTGTTAAAGTAACTGTGGTAATGAGAAATCATTCCACCAAGAAGGGATAGATAAAAACCCTTACCTCAGGGAATATAATAGAGACAACAATAGAAGACCCTTACCTCAGGGAAGATAATAGAGGAAAATATCTACTCCCAAAAATAGAAAAGAAACCTTGTTTCTGGGAATTTCTAGAGAGAGAAAAGACCCTTTGCTTTCCTACCAGAACAGCTCATCCTTAAAAAAATAAGACCCCAGTAAATAAAGATGAGTCCTCAAAAAGCAGTTGCGGGAAGGGTTGCATGTCGAGGAAAGGAACTGTCACACTGTGAACAGATATCTTTTTCCGGGCGGCTGATTCACTGTGATACTAGAACCACAAAAGAACTGTGTTCTTATGGAAAAAGTCTCCGTGGTGGAACAGGAGAGACTTCTCTCCCGACTGAACTGACAAAAGACCATTCTAAAGGTGGTAAACTGACTGAAAGTCTCAGGTTTTGTCTTTTTATGCTGTTGAGGAGAGAGAACTTGATGGAACGGGGGGAGGAGATGTATCTGAAAGTTTATTCTAATTCTTATTTTCCTTTTAGTTCTGTTAATAAACTATCTTTATACCTTTTAAGGTTTGGAGCCTGCTTTGCAGTTCTCCTAATCCTTATCTCACCACAGACAATGAGTAAGTAAGTTTAGTGAGTGCACTGGTGTTAGACCAGAGTACTTACACCACTACATTACATTAATGCCTGGTGTGAGGAGGCGAAGTGAAAACACTACAGAACCTCATGAAATGTGTTAAGACTACAATAATCAAGAACAAGAAAGAATATTTTTGGAACTCCCAGCCCACCTATCAGAAAGATCAGGTTAGTTTGTTTTTACAAGAGAAAACAGTGGTCAAAAATTATTTCTCCATTTTCTGGAACATGAACTATCCTAGGGAAGCTACAACCACGAAACAGAAGGGGTATGAAAACTGAAAAGCCCATACGGATGTTTAATTCTTTCAAAATGCTCCAATATGCTGTAGCAGAATTCAGAAAAGAACCTTTGCTGTGTTATCGTCAATGTCCAGCAATGTTGAAAAATAAAAGTATTATTTTTCTTAAGAGCCAACAACGAAATAGATGTTTACTTGGAATCCAGAAGGATAACTTCCCACACCTGTGAAATGAAAGTACTTTCACACAGAAATAATTGAGCCCATCTTTTTGCATAAGACTTAATAATACATAAAATGAATTTCATGACCCAAATCATACACTTCCTTTGAGTCTGAAATAAGGAAACCAGCAAAGACCATTACATTTAAATTACTAGCATTGTTTTTCTCAAAGTATTATTTCTTCCCAGGGCTCCCACAAAGCCATATAAAAGGAGTTAAAATTAATAAGAGCCACCAAGGAACAGAGGTTACCTATGCACAGCACTGTTGCTCTGCAGAGATCAGAGATAAAAAAAGTGGGTCAGAAAATCAAGACTGCTTCCTGGACTCTGTTTCAGCATATAGTTGGTGTGTACAAACAGCTCAGAGAACACTTAGTGAGCAGAGCCCCAGCTGCAGTAAACCAGACAAGGCAGAGAGGCTGCTGGGCACCATGTTAGTCATCCAAAGTCCATATAATGGCAAAGGAGGGACCTGCAACTGAGGTCAGATGAGTAGGTTATACACTCAAGACAGCAGTGAAGCTGTAAATTAAAACAATTTCAAAGTTGGGGCAGACTATAAAGAAGTTAAAGCCTTTTTAAAATTATTATCAAAGAAGTCTCCTGAAATTGGGAATAAAACCAGCAAGCTCCTTTTCCCTTCCAGCAGCTAGAGGGGAGTGGAGTTTCAATTTTATATATTGCTAACTAATCTGGAGCTAATATAAACTACTAATCTCTTTCTTATGCCCCAGGTCTAACATCTTCCTCAGTCCTGCATTTAAAAGTGTCATTCAAAACCTTCAGGATATTGAAGTTTCAACTTTCCTGGGGAAATGAAGAAATAACTGTGGTTCTTGCGGAATATTTCAAGATTACTTTCTACTTAAAATGCTGTTGCCACAGCTAAATTAAAAAAAAAAATTACAAAGGATTTCCAAAAAGTCAAGATGTCCAAAATAACACATGATAATTGACTGTCTGGTACATCATCAGTGTTGCAGTTTTCTCAAATAATGGAGAATATTCACACGCATATAATTAGGCCACTGAAACAATCTTGGCTCTGCCCCATAGTCCCATGGTGCAATAGCCATATGATTATGATTATGATTAAAGCTTCTCAGTCTGAAGTCCCAGGGCAGTATAAATTACTTTTTCATTTTGTGATGTTTTATTTTCAATTCTTTTATGCTAACCTCTCTTACCTTTGCTGCAATGAGTAGAATTTTGAAAAGGTTTAAGATTACACGGCATTTGCTGCCAAGATTAGCATAGTTGAAAATTCATCTGCATATAACTATTCCCATCACTGAGGCTATCAAAGAACTTCTCTTTTCAAACAGGTTTTCAATCCCATTGCTCTAAATGGGCCTCAGGGCAAATGTTCCCTCTTGTGCAGTGATGGTCAGCACCTTGCTCTGCTTCCAACAACATGATGCTGACAGCAAGTTAAACCCCCACCTAAGTTGCCCCATAGGGGCACCTAATTGGCATGCTCTTCTGCTACCAGCTCCCCTAAATCTCCATTTTCTGGTAGTGCATTGCTGCTGTTTACTATCTGAATTTTGTCTATGCTTTCAGAAACCTGGAGTCCCTGGTAGGACAAGGTAGGTTCTGTTCTATGAGGAACGTAAATGCATATTTTCTTCTAACTCAGGTAATGAGCCTCATGTTTTTGTAACAAAATTATTTGAGTTCAAGTTTCCTTTTCAAGTCCAAGTATTATGGCAAGTTTGACCACACATTTGTTACATCTCCTGCTTTGGATCAGAAAAAGTCAATGCACATCCTTACTGATAGCTATTTAAAGTGGTAAAGCTCTTTGCTGTTTCTGTGCAGGACAAGTTTTAGCTGGCATGCTTTTCCAAGTTTCTAAACTATTCATTCTTGCTCCTTCACACCCCCCATTTCTGAGGCTTGTTAGGTTATGAATTTTCTTTTTCTGCCTTTCCTAGCAAGTTTCTCTTTGCAGCTAAGTCCTTCCTTTCTGTTGCCACGCACAATTTTTTTCCCATTAGGTTGCTAGGTATTACTAGGTTTCTTCTTATTTTATTACTCATGTGACTTCTGCTTACCATCTCCTCCCAACATTACCCCACACCTTTTATTCATTACCATCTCTGCTCCCACATACAGAGCTGAATAAAATTTAAAAAATGAACACTGTAAGAGGCTTAAATGAAGATTCTTTGCTATAGTTAGTATTAAAAAGTAAAAAATTACAGCAAAATTCAAACTTTAAGGAATGGGATTTCATATTTCCCCTGAAGAATGCCTTTTAATAAACCCCAAGTTTAAGGCAAACAATTTTGGTGAAATGAGGAAATCCTTGGCAGTAATTGTCTAATCTATTCTCATGCTCAATAAACATACCATAAATGGTCACTGAGGTTAAGCTATACTTCACTATGTTTGTTTAAAAACACATCATAGAATCTCTCTGGGATCTAATTTATTAAACTCACTTCAGCAAACAGTGGCATGAAGAAGAAATCGATTCATTTTTCTCCATCAGAAAGAAGACCTAAACAACTTGTGTTCTATACCAGGTAATTCAAGTAATACATTGTAGACGTTCTGTCCAAGATGACAGTATGGAAATTACCTTCCTAAAAGCTGTGAAATATGTAGGAGGTCTTTGAAATTTCCTCCAACTTTTTCTTCCACTGATGGTGCAGCAATGATTATAATGCTCCCCCACTGAAATTGCTTCTGTCACACAATATAAGCATTGGCTTGAGTTCAAAATGACACAGCATGAAACTGTGAGAGCTCATAAACTCAAGATAAGAGATTCAGCACAGCCTCTCCTGCACCTAACTTAATCTGCCTTTATGGAAAGTTGCTTGAGTTGCCCTTCTAGAGTCTACTTACTTCTCTTTCTTACCCAAAGCTTCTATTCTGCAAATTTCTTTCTGAATTCTCCTTTTCTGTCACTAGAGCCCAAAGACCAACCCTTGCTTGCCAGACTTTGACTTTACTCCATTCATGATGAAGATCCAGGTTAAAAGAAGCCCTGACAGTGGTGTTTGTCCATTCCTCCTCTCTACCCACCCTCCATGCAGAGAAAGACTTGTTGTTCACTGCTTCTATAGACGGAAAGAGCATCCCTTGGCCACAGCTGGAGATTGATTTATCACTGCTGCCTTCATCTGTGGGAAAATTTAAGAGGATAAATTGGTAGAGTAAAATAATAAACAGAGGCGATAAAATAATGCCGTGTTAAAAAACCCCCCACAGTAATCCAATAATTTATCTGGTTTAGCCTTACATGAAGATGCCAAGACACCTTTTACCACTCCTCTAAAATGTTGTGCCACAGCATGACTTTTGCTGGGGTTTCGTCCAAGCCCTAATGGAGAGTCAAACCTACATGTCTTTTATGGAGGTTTTACTTTGTTACCTGCAATAGAATCACTGTCAATATATTTTGGTATAAAAGGAAAATAAAGCTGACTTCTTGCTCTTTGTTGAATAGAGACTTCTTTTCACCTGCCAGAAAGTTTCAGTTCTTCTCACATATCAGGTCTATAGAAATAAAGTCTCTTTCTAGATATCCCTTGAACAGGTTTTATATAAAAACACCAGTGTAATTTCTCGATCAATAAAAATCAAAGTAATATCTCTGACAGCAGAGCAGATTTTTGGCAGCTGAATTCTATGAAAACCTTAAAAACACAAATTGAGTGGGCTTCTTTTATACCACTATATCCCATCTCTTGCAATTGCAGTCTATTTTGCCAAATAACCCATTTCATAAACCAATTACACTGTTTGGTTTTGATTTGTGAATATTGCTTGCTGTGATAATAGAGCAAGTATTTCCTTTTTCTTGTTTTTTTTGGGGGAGTGGGGGTGGTGTGAAGGGGATTGCAGGGTGGGGGAAGCAGAATGTATCTAAAAGAAAGCCATTATTGTGCTGAGTATGGAAGAACTATTTCTTTGCCAAAGCAGAAGGAATGGAAAATTGAGTAGAATATTTATAAATAATCTAAGGCCTCTTTTCTGAATCTTGTTTCAGTTGGAGATGGCTGCCAATAATGTAAACTTAAAACTGAGAAACAAGGATGCTTGTTTTCTTTATCCTGCACGCTGTGCAATTAATGTGACCCCTATGTCCAACACTGCCTGAATTCTCTTTCTAGAGCACATACAAAAGCTCCATGTACTTCTGGGTCCTTTCACTCACATCAACGCCCACACAAGCTTGGTTTTGTAATCTCCTTATCAGGAAACGCTACCAAGTTTCTCCTTCAAGTCTTGTAAAATACGTGTTCTCTGGCAGGCCACTCAAGGACCAAAGCACAGTAGCGTCCTTCCTTATAATATCAAAACAGTGACAAGAGCTAACAACATTATGCAAGAGTAATGAAGAAAGAGAGTCATGGGTCTCAAAAACAATACAGCTGTTTCACTGTGATGACATTTCTGCACCAATAAATGTCAACTTTCCGCTGCCTCCCCTTGGGAACAAGGCAAACCAAGCAGCATCTGCAGATTCCACACTGATGAGGTTCCAGTATCCTCAAAGCCCAGCTCTGTCCTGATGGTCTTTCTGGGAAGGGAGAATACATCCTGCTTCTGTAAGTTCTTGTCCACTGAAGTAACTGTGTGACATATCTTGGTTCAGAAAATTGAACCAGGCCCAGTATGAGCTTGCCTACTTTTTGAAATTAATGGGTGTTGCAGCAAAAGCCACCTCCAAGAGAAGTTATTTAGAAGAAACTGTCCTCAGGAAATTTTAGGAAGTTTTGAATTAGCTTTACACTGTGCTCCACTAAGCCATTCTGTAATCAAAATAACAGCTTCCTGTTAATCTCTGTTGGTAAAATGCCTCCATTTCAAATCCTGATTTGTTAGAAGCCAGATCCCCTGGAGCTTCTTTTAAAATGTCAGTTCTTGATGTGTGTGGCTGTGAGATCAGATTGGGGCCTGAAAGATGATTGCTGCTGAAGAAAAACCTGCTGAGTTGCAGGGAAGGGGACTCAGAGGGGAACAGGACTGTCACCCAGTAGATCTAAAGTGGCATGGCACAACCCAGACCTTAATTTAAAATATGGGACACTGCCTTAAGCCAAAGTCTTTAAAGGTAATGTAGAAACTGGAGGGACGTCTGTTTTGTACTGAAATATGTATTTCTAGATAAACTGACTATTATCTGAAAATAGAAACCTGTTTGTGGGACTTGGTGTCTTTGGCTTCTGTTCATTCTGTTCATTTTTGGAAAAGGGTTTCAAAAAAGTGAAACTCACCATGCAACCAGTGATAGTGTAGGAATTTATAACTGTTCCAATGGTTTCTGTTATTTCACTTGGAAGGTAGGAATAATTTACATGTAGCCCCAAGCATGGGCGCATGCAAAAAGGGGCTTTTTCTAAGGCTATATCTGTTGGAATCCAAGGCCCAAAAAACCTTCAAAGCTTTGGATTCCAACATATATCCATGTACGTGTTTAGACATTAAGAACTCCAAGAAGAGTTGGAAGTGATATTTGCTTTCCAAAATGAAGTCTTAGGTTATCTACATCTGGTTGGTAGAAATACCTAGGTGTGGAATGGAGCAAAACATGGAAGAAAGGGAGGGCTTGAAGAATGAAGGATTTAACTGCATTTGAGAGGAATTTAAGATGTGACCAAGTAGAAAATTTCATCTGCCATGCTCTCCGATAGTGGTTGTCTATCAGATGGTAAGCAGAATCATCCTTCATTCATTGTTTTTCCTTTAGCTACTGCTGCATTAGGCATATTTACATCTGCTGGACCCAAATGATTACAGGAACAGTAGTGTTTTTGAACAAGTGTCTCAAATGCATCTTGACAACCAATACCTACTCAAAGCAAGCTATCATATCTTCCCTCAAACCTTTTTAAAATCTAAAGACTTGATGACACAACCAAATAATTTCTTTACAGTGCTGGTGCATGGAGGTTCAGAAGCATTTTTTTTGCTGTCCTAAGCCATCCCAAACACAATCCTATCCAGTCAAATGGTTTTTGTGAGCCAGCGGGGAAATTCCAAGTAATCAGGCTGCATTGTATTAAGTCATTATTCACCAAGAACTTTCTTAGAAACAACTTTTGCTAAAAGAACTGAAGTATGTGCATCATTGTACAAAATGTCCTCCTACTGAAGAGGACTTTGAAACACCTTCCAAGTGAGAAGGCTGTAAGCCAGAGCGCCTAGAATGTAGGTTTATACAGTATATTTCTAGAGGCTGAAACAGAAGGAAACCACCTTCTAGAAGAGTAGTACCACACTGATTTCCTTCCTCCAATGATGCTGTGAGTACATTTCACACCAAAGCAGCAGAAGTGCTGGTCCCACCGTTTGAAGACATCTGGGATAAATTAAAGATATTGCACTTATATTAAATAAGGGACGAGTTGCATAATTTGTTGAACCAGATTCACTTGCTAAAGGTATTAGTCCAAATTTACAGCTCTCATAAGGAACTATAGCTCAGCTGGGCTCAGCAGTCTAGCAGGCTTTTACATCAGCAGTTAAACTCAGCCAATGTTTCTCTGAGATATTTTTGTACTCTGTTCCCAAGCATTTATTCAGCTTCCTGGGCCAATGTAATTCTCTTAGATAAACAAAGTGACAGCAAGTTAGCTATTTAGATAATTTTTGTCCAAAGGAAAATACTTCCAGTTCAAATGACTTTTCATAAAAAGCCTTTTTTTCAACGGAAAAGTCTGTGAGGTTGGCCTTTTGTTCCTTTCAGTGGGAATAAACTACATCTGAATGTAGGAAAAATCTTAATGCACATGAGACAATGGTTCTTGTTTACATGATGAACATAAGGTCACACCCTCAACACTCTAAGGGCACGAAGGCAATACAACTCCATGGATAAGCTGTCAGAGTTTTCTGCTGAGGAACCCAGATTAGTTTTGTTGTGTTGGCTACCAAGGTACGCGATAGCTGGAATGCCAATCTTCATGTAATTGCTCAGGGTCTCTGGCAGTCTGGGCAGCTTGCGATGAAGCTTAAAAAAGTATGGCAATGCAGTGAAAGGGTATAGCTGGTGTGAGTCTGTTTCTGTGCTGCCATCAGACATCCTCCTGCAGGGGCATAACCTAATTCTGGCTGCAGACTCGCACAGCTCTGGCCAGCAGTGTTTAGTAAATAGGAGTGTGAGCTACTAAAAAGTTTCTAAATTCAATTATTTTTTTATATTTCCTGTGCCACTGCAACAATTATTGTTTTATTTTGATTTTGCATGTTATCATTCAGCACCTACCACAAACTTTATTTGTACAGGTTTTCTTTAGGGTCCTTTTTCTCTACTTTTCCCTCATACCCTCACATTTTGGGTTTCTGTTCTGCCTTTGTAGATTCATTTTCAATTGGTAACTTAAAACAGAGCATCTTCTTTTCCACCAGGTCTAATATTGAAACTAAATCAGGAAGAAGGAAGGATGAGCTGAAATTGTGAGAAAAGGGAAGGATACATTCCTGCTGTGCAGAAAAAGGGATGTCTGCCAGCAGTAGTACTAAGTAGCTACAGAAAGGGCAAACCTCTCACAAGTTAATCTCTTGTTCGTGCTTGTAATATCTCACTGTTTTCCTTAGCCTTCATGTTGCTATCTCCCAGCTGGGGGCTGAGAACCCCTTTCTCTCCTCCAGTACCCATGGTTTACAGTCTCCCAGGGTAGTGCCAAGGGGCTGAATGTGGGTTAGGGGCTGAGATACTCTGTGTGTGTGTATATGAGTGTGTGTCTGTGCATGTTTGTGTGGCAAACCCACCCCAAAGCCCAGCTGGAAGCAGTTCTTAACAGCAGCCTCAACACACAAATGTCAGCTATAGTGTCTTCACAACTGCAGGAGCTGGAGATACCAGCTCCAGGTGCCCACCACTGCCTTCAAGGTGCTGATGGGAGCCGTGTGTCACTTTCACCCCATGGACACCTTAGGCAGAGGCTCTGAGAGCTGGGACAGATAGTGCTGAGAGGACTTAGCACGGCCAAAGTCACAGTCCTCCTGCGGGGACCATCCCCATCCCAGTGGCCTCTGCTGACCTTCTGCTGGAGCTTGGGTGGCTGGTCGTGCTGTGCACCATGGAGGAAGGCACAGAACAAGTGACTGGCATTAATTTTCCCTGTAGGACTAGCAGAATGAGAAAAACTCTTTCCTCACTACTCTGTTGCACAACGTGTCCACTGAGAAAGTGCCTTCCAGGAGTCCTGCAGGTGGAAATTGATTTCTCCTGCAACATCCTATGTCTAGCCCACACAACTGCCAAAAGTCATAGGACAACTTGCGCTGGGGCTGAGAGTCCACATGCAGGAAGAACTTGTAAATGTGACCACTTAGACACATAGACTTTACAACTCACCACAGAACTATGTGAGAACATTAAAGCTTTTTCCATCCACAGTTTTGAAATTCATATTGAAACATTTTCTGTATTAGTGTTCTCATTTCACATACTTTCTGAGAAATGGTGCTCATTTAATCCAAATATGCAATGTGGATGCATTTATACTAACATAGAGCTGTTTATTCAAGCCAACTTCATTTTGCACAGATTTCCACAATTGATTTTTTGTGATTTACTAGTGCCTCAAACTCAAAATCAATGGTGCCAGTGTGAAAAATCTACAGATAGCCTGAAACCATTTGCCTAGCCCTGGCAATTTAACTTTCATCATCACCAGCTATTTCACTGCAGAGCATGTTGATGGAAGTGTTCACTTTCTCCCACTGTTTTAAGCCCTGCTGACATTTCATGTAGTGTAACTATTTGCTGGGGGGCCAGGTGGTTAGAGGTTTATATATGTGCTTCTGGAGTGATAAAATGAGAGTCCATCTCCTCCACACCTATTCACAATGGTTGGTAACATGGTCTGGTATTAAGAAAGGGAAATGAGGGCACACTTGACACCATTTTGCTGACTGTTTTGTAAAGTGAAGCCTGAAGAAAATTGACCCTGTAATGCCAAAAGAAAAGAATAAATTCATTGATGAGCAATGTGTATTCCAACTCTATTTTTTGCTTTTTCCCCGGGTTCTTGTTATTGTAACTAAAAGTCTTGTTTACTTGATGAGTCTCCCATGCAACTCTAGGAATAGGGAGATGGGAAGAAATGAGACCTGAGCAGCAAAGGAGTCAGTTAATGGTGGGGCAACAGAAGGGATGTGTGCTATGGTGGCTGACCATCAGTGGTCCTGTGTGGGCAAGCAAAGCCCAAAGGAAAAAATGCTGGTCAAAGTTTCCAGATTAATTTCCAAGTTTATATTTTGCTCTTTTTGCCTGAGAAGACACTATGAGAACTTCGACTTTTCAGCTCACCCCCATGACATACGAGGCTCAATCTTCAGTCTTTTTTTGAGCTGGTTCAGATGTTTGATGCATCACTGAGATGCTCCTAGGATCACCATAGGAAATCAGGTGCTGGTGCTCTTGCTGAATGCAGGTGCCCAGCAACTCTTGGGACAACGCAATCCCATTTTGCTAGTACAAAACATTTCTGTCCTCAGGTAGTGTGAGATAGAACAAAAAACTGCAATTTAATGCCCGGGATTCAATTAGTTTCTTTCACACACCTGCTTCCTACAGATTACACCCAAATAATGTACTAAAAACCACAACATTTTGGTATTAAAAGGAAGATATCCTTCAATCCTGCTGCATGTTATGAGCACAAGATCCCAAGAATGTACTATGATCAATACACCTACACAGATCACTTGTAGCATTGGGGTCAAACTTAGCAGCAGAAATGAGAAAAAAAACTATAACATAAAGGGAAAGATAAAGTAAGATGCAAAGAGTTTATGCACTCTAACACTGCATCTATGAGGGTCATTGTCGTGGTTTTGTGAGGGATGAGTTATTTGGTTGCATTAATTAACTATCATGTTCAATTAGTGTTACTGTTTTAAATTGTTAAGTTTAATAAGGGTTACTGTTTGTAATGTTGTCCAATAAGTTAATGACGTTATAGAAGTTAATTGTTGAAAGATGTTACTGTTCAAAGTTGGGATGCCTGGGGATGGAAGGGGAGAAGACAGTGAAAACGGTAACTGGATACCACATGAAAGACTGACTCCTGTCAGACAAACTGAGACAGGACCTTCCAGAAAGGTCTAGGAGATGACCTCATGCCGAGAGGGATCAATCAGACTCCAAAGGACCCAAATGGACCAATAAGAGAAAACCAAAATGGACCAATGAGGGGCTGGATTGAAAACTGACCAATCAGGGGACTTTTATGCCTGGACTGCATAAAAGGCGGCCTCCTGAGCTCTGCGGGGTCCTTCTGTCATCGTCCTTCCTTGTCATCTCATCATTGACCAGAGACCTGGAGAGCGGACTACGAGGGACTACCCACCCCAAAAAGGACCCGGAGCCGATCCTGCAGAGGAGTGGAGGGGCAGAGCTGGCTCTGACCAGCTGGACCTGTAGACAAGCCATCTGGAACTCACGGCTTGTGATCGGCCCATGACACACCCTTGCCACCTAGGCCTCTCAATAAAGTTTAAACTGCTGAAGTCACTGGGAGTGGTCTCCCGTTTCTCACAGTTTGAAAAGAGTTAACCTTTTCCACCTACAGGAAACTGTTATAAGTTCCTGCAGCCCTTTAACAATTTCCTGGAAACTGCAGTTTCCTGCGTGTCTGAGACCAATGGGTGGCTGGTTCTGGTGTTTGGCATGTTGTCTGACCATTTAGAGAAAGAGCACGCCTTTGTGAAATCCACATTTTAAGAGTGAGGATGCAAATTTCTTTCTCTTTTGTTTCTGGCCACGGAGAAGGTAACAGGGGAGCTCCGTTGGTCCCCTGGGCTGACTGGGCCCCAGGCTTGCCCAGGAGAGGGGAAGTGCCCCATCTCCCTCCCCCCTTCTCCCTCAGGGCAGTGCCGCCTCTGCTCTGGGCTGCTTTTGTTCCCCCTCTCTGCCTGAAGGAGAGAGGAATGCAGCTCCGTGGGGCTGGCATGGGTCAGGCCGCTCTCTGCCCCCTCCCCCCACCCCAGGAGTGCCGTGGGGCCGAGTCCCTGCTTCCCCCCACTCCCAGCCTCCTCAGGGTGCTGCAAACATCGAACGGGAGAGATCAGCCTGCAGCTATCGGGATCCCAGCCTGCAGCTATTGGGAGCTGCCAGCTCTTGGCCGTGAAGTTCCCCCCACCCCTCCTGTGGAGTGCATGGAATTCCAGCTAAACTGAGAAGGGCAATTAACCCTTTAAGTGTACAGATTGGATTCAAGAAAGGTTGAGGCACAAAAGACGGCTACAGAAGCCCCTAAGTCAGTGAAAGAGGGACTGGAAGTCTAGAAAGAAGAGAGAGAAGAGATGCTTTTAAGCTGAAATTCTCCTGTAGAGCCATAGTGATGAACAATTCCCTGTAACTCATATTGTACAAATTGAGGGAGTGTAGCATTCTAACTGTAGCCTGAGCCAAGGCACCTATGCTGAAGCAAGCAAATGTTAAAGTAGCTATAGTCTTTAAGAAACTTGAACAGAGAGAGAGAGACATAGGGAATTTTGGCACAGAGATA
>WEKY01051508.1:0-21935 GCA_013390045.1 Picathartes gymnocephalus
TAACTTCTGTTAGGATGTAAATACAACTTCTCAGTGTCCTCTAATTTACCCCTAGCCATCTTTCCACACCTGTTCTTTCCTCCTTTCTCTCCCACAGTCTTAGCTCATCCTTTCACAAAGTCCTATGGTCAGGTCAAGCCAGTTTTGGAAGCTGAAGTATTCATCACTAATATAATGAAATAAATGTCAGATATTTAAGTTCAACATAGCCCATGTGGAAGTTATTTCTTGGAAAATTATAACACTGGTTTCTTCCTTTATAAACTGGAGGTTTTCTGAGATGGAAAAGTTGAATATTTAACAGGATTTTAGAGAAAGTATTATAATTATTACCTGATTTTTACTGCAAGGACTGGAAATCAAGTTTTAGGGATCTCAGTTACAAAGAAGAGAGTTAAAATGTTGAAGAACCCAAGTAAGTGAATAGGCAAGGCCAAAATATTGTAGTAGTGTTATTAGTTGCATCAGGATAAAGATACTTAGCAAGGTCTTTTCTCCCAAAGTTCTCTTATTCAGTCTGAGTCCTTGTGACGGTGCAGAAGATAAAGTTCCTAAGAGACTAATCAATCTAAGTAGTAATACTGAATTCCTGTGGCATTCAAATGAAGGTGAAACTAATGTAAAATCACTATAGAATCCCTTCCTTTTTTGTAACCATCTTAAATTGTCTAAGAAAATTTATGTAAGAGGCATCCTTGCAAGCACTTTTGAGTGTCTTTGAGTACAGGTGCATAACACACTGAATGTGGGGAGAAAAGGTCTCATACTCCTGTAAATATCTGTGGTCTTCCATGCCAGATTTCAGGATGAATTTTGTTAGATAATTTTTAAACACTAGTGAGACAAGAATGTCACTGTCTCTCCATCCTGTGTGATATGTACACAAAGTGACAGTTGTGGGTACAATTTAAAGTTTAAATGGCAACTGTCAGGTGTTGATCAGTCCATAACTTGACTAAAATATATTTTCTTATTTGTATATTTTTAATATATATATTTTTAATCAGAATATAAATTCCACACCCATACCAAGCATGGCTAATTGTGGTCTTATTATAGTGCCATAAATACAGAAACTCCTATAGATCTGTGTCTCCTAACTTCTGAACGACTTTTACCTACTGTTTGAAGTCACCCAACATGGTCTTTTATATGCATCATACATGAAGGAAGAACAAGCCTGTCAGTCATTCAGTATCTCCTGCATGATCAGAAACTCACCTGGGATTTCCTAGTGTATTCTTCAGCTGTTCTCCAAAGAGCATTCATTTTAATTTACCAGCCAGTTTAAACACAAAGATGGGTATGAAGATTAAACTTCTGTCTTAAAAGAATGATTCAGTAACATAATTATATGAAGCTGTATGCAATTCCAAAACTGTATAATGGCTCCTGTGGAGTGATAGAAGCATCCGGCTGTCATTGCATGTTGAATGAATTTCAGCTGTATTTGCTGTAATACTTAAAGACAATTAACACACTATTAATGAAAGACTCAGAGTAACATAGCTCTGTTGGTATCTCATTTTAAAAATATCTGTGTCTATTAAAATGAAAACTGCTCTTTGTTTTTAATTTTTTAATTTAGTCTCTGTGAGTCTGCTTTGTCAGTCTCTCTAACAAGACACCTGCCAAAAAACATTCAACAAAGAAAAAAAATTCTGTGTTTCAGCCTGCATTTGTATGGGTATTCGAGTCAGAGTTTAGTAGTGCTGAGCCAATAAAAATCATGCTGCTTGAAACATTTTATTTGGAGATTCAGTGCTCTAACAGATCATATTGTTATATTCCACTTGGTGTACTATACGCAAATAAGAAGAAAGGGAAAGACAGGAAATGGATATTGTGAATTTCAGCATGAAGGTGCTATACATAGTACATATATATTTGAACAATAACATCATTGAGGAAATAGTGGACTCTTAGAATTTCTTTGTGGAAAAACTTTGTGTTTGATTGACTAGATCTCAAATTGCACTGTATTTAATTTAATCAATGACTCTCCAACAGTAAAGACACAATCCTAAACCCTGTATCACTTGAAAACAAAATTTGTTGACTTCAGGTCTCTATGTCAGACTTTGAGAAAAGGATCAAGAGTTCATATTTTTCCCAACTCAGTATGTCTAGGTGCATATTTCAACAGAACACTTTGGGGGGACTTTAATTTGTATAATTTGCTCTTTTAATTTAGAAAAACAATACAAAATAAAATAGTTAATCTATGGGTTGCATGAGATAAGGCCAACTCTCAAAAAGTCAGGGCCAATTTACTGCAATTTGGAGAATAAAGTAATGGGAGTTACTATGTAACAGATCCAACTGAGTGTGAGAGAGCAAAACTTACTTATAGTTTTTGTTTCAGAGTTCTGAAGATTAATCCTCATCCTCATTTAGGAGACATTCATGTAATAGCATAAAGCCTCTTAGTCCTCAGGGAAGTGCCATGGACAGTGCTTCCCATTACATCAGAGATTGAGCTGTCTGTACACTGAAATCAATACAGCCAAGAAGATGATTTGGTATATCCCCTTTCTCAGCTGTGATTCATCATTACAAGTCATTTTGCTTTCAAAGATTTTTTCCCTAGTCTGACTGTCCTGAGCAACCAAAAATATATGTTAGGAAAACAGCACTTTATCAGATTATTTTTCTATTGAGAAGCCAAGACCTGTTTACCTTTTTCTTTTTGAAAATAGTCTACATAAACTTAAGAAAATAAATTAATCAGGATATGTCCCCATTTTTTTTTTCAACCACTGCTAACAATGTTAGCAGCTTACTCACAATGTAGCAGAGAAATTTGATGAAATAATCACCAAAGGATGAATATGAGATTGAGACAAAGGAAAAAGCTTGCAATAAAACCAGTGAGATTGATCTTGTCTAATTCCAGCCATGGAAGAATTAGGCTTCTGAGCTAATCTATTAGTCTAGGATCTCTCTGCAGTCAGAATGGACAAATAATCACCTCATGGTGGTGGTTCAACTGTTGATATTTAGTGATAGTGTTCAAAATTCAACTCCACATTATACCACCAGATACCTATTTTATGGTGAGCTGAGTAACTCTTCTAATTTTGATTGATTCTGTTGAATAATAGTCCATTGAATATAAGGAAAATTTAAGAAACAGCATACCTACACATGGTTCTGGTCAAATTACTCTCCTAAAACTTCAGGATACTCACCTTTGAGTGCTCAGAGTGCTGGAGATGGATGTGGGCCTCCACTTCAGTGTTGTCTCTGTTGGCTTCATGAGGACAGCTCAGATATCTTCAGCATCTCTCTGTAGGCATCTGAATCATTCCTGAAATACTTAAAGGCTGTTCTTCTAAATCCAGGATAATAATCCTTTCTGTAGTCAGTGAATAGAAAAATACACTTAGAGAAGGTGACTCAGGTAATTAACTCATCTTAGACACCTATTTTATGATGCTTTGAGTCATTTGGTGAAGATACTTCTTATATACCATTATAGATAAAGGAAGTAACTCAATTGGACTTAAACATCTAACTTTTTAGACACAGATTTTAGGTCAAATGAATCTTCTTTGTACTCAAATCTAACACTATAACTTAGCATCATAGTGTAAATATATGTTGACTTTTATTTTCAGTCTGAAACCCACCAAAGATGAGCTTAATTTTCCAACTGATTTTAATAGCCATTGAATCAATTTGAATAGACCAAAAACTTTGGGGGGTGGGGGCCATTCTGAGAAAGGAAAACAGGTTTTGTAGATGAAACACCTCCTCTTCACAAAAAAAGAAAAAAAAAAAAAAGGAAAAAAAAAGGACGAAACACTGAAAAAGAAAACACTGGAAGTGAAAGGTATTTGCACAGAAATTGTTTAGGTTTAGGGTCATAAATTTCATGATTCTAGAATAGAAAGCAAAATATTTGTTTCTTCTAAAATCTTACTATGTTTGATACTGTGCTATCAACAAGAGACTGAAAAAAATCATTGGCAATGAACATCTATACTCTAGAAACAGAAGTAGAGGGAAATAAGGTCATGATTCCACAGCAGTGTGTAAGAATGAGCTCAAACTAACTAATGTCAAGTCTGCTCAGATATTTCTGGTTTATGCTGAGAGGAGTTGCCCATAGAAGAGGCAAAAGAGAGACTTGACTTTTGTCTATGAGTAGCTACATAAGGATCAGAAAATTGCTAGTTGAAAGCTTTCCAAATCTAGTAACCAAGGTAATAACAAAATCTAAGTCTTAAAGCCTGAGGTGAATAAAATTTGGATTATGACATAAGGCACAAATGAATTAGGTACAAGAAAAAGTTTAGATAAAGAAAACATGAAAATTCAAGTAAACCTGGTAGCCACAGATATGTTAGATTTCAGAGATCACAGTGGCCTTCTCAGTCTTGGACTACTGACATCCAGAAATTGCATGATGACTTAAATAGAACAGGACCATTGCTGATCCTGGTAGCAAACATGACTTTTTCCTCTGTGGGACTTGCTGGTGATCAAGGATTTATCCCCAAAGACAAGTTAGGAATCCAAAATAAAATTATCTACCTTTAGTATTTCTTCAAACGTCTCTGGGAATTACAATTGCCACACTTGCTGTTGTGGTAAATTAAAGTGGTGGTGTCCTATCTCCTCAATTTTCTTGTAGATGAAAAGCAATTCTCTGTTCCAAGCTGAAAAAACCAGAATTTTAAGTGCATGTTTGACTCTGGTACACTTGTACCTCCAGCAGCTCATTCTAACTTGATGTAGTATCATTCTGCTCAGCTGACTCCTTGATTGTTTCCTTGCTAGCAGGAAAAGTCTCCTCTACTTTAGATTTAGATTTTTCTGATTCTGTCACCTGCCTTTATTTTTATATCAAGTCTTGACAAAAACTGGAACAAAATAAAACCGCTTCAGAGCCTGAGAATTAGAAATCCTTAGCTCTTTTTGTGGCCATGCACTTCAGCCTTGTTGCAGCTAGAAGAGGCCATGTGCCTTCTCTGGCCTCATGAATCTATCTGGCTTTGTTGGAGCAAGTGACACTGCTGATCTGACAGAAAAACTTCATTAATCGAAATTATTTGTGTGGAACATTCTGGAAATTCAGCTTAAAATTGTTTGCTATTTTGTTCACTGCTCAACTGGAAGTTTTTCCTGACTGAGCAGACAGGGTTTATGAGCGTACTTCAAAAAATGCCATAGAGAGAGACTGCACTGTAGATGTAATTCTTTATTTACTTCATGATGCCTACTAAATTCAGAGGGTCAATGCATACTACATCTAACTGTTGGAAAAAAAGACTGGATATGTGTTTTTTAGGTAAAGATATTTTTGGACATTACAGATAGAGATTACACAGTCTGAGGATTTTACTTATACAGCCACAATACAGGGTAAATGAGAAGAGACCAAAAAATCTATGAAGGTTTTATTTACTCAGCAGATTTACTGAGAGAAAGCACTAAGCAGGAATTTCTTAGCATATGTGAATGGACCTGTGTAAACTTCTCCTATATTTAAAGTATTTTAATGGTAGTATATGGACAACCATGTACTTTTACCAACTTGAGTCTGAACACAGATTATTTTCCAATTTTCTATCACTTTAAGTAGAAAAAAAGTAAGATGAATCACAAATCATCCCTTTGAAATTAAGGGATGAGACTACATTTTGGAAGCTATGCAAATCTAAAGTAATAACAACAAGCAATAAAGTAATGCAGTCGTCTTCATTAGCAATAGGCAATAGCAGATTACTCATCTTTATGCAGGCTAGCATATGAGGTGAGTGAAGCATGTGCTTTGTTAGCAAGTCTCAGTAATATGTTCTGAAAGCAAAGAATCAGTAAAGATCAGAAAACCAGTTCCATTCAAAATTAACATAAGTTAGCCTGTTTATTAATGTTTTATGTTTATGCAGGTAAATGAAAGTACACGGGTGCACATAGATTTGCAGTATTTGTAGCGCAAGTAGAATATTGTTATAATCTCATTCTCCAGATATTTCTGAAAAAAGAATGGAAAACAAGTGCTAATCCTCAAGTTTCTTACTGAGGAGATTTTATTGATCACTGTCTGTATCATTAATAAAGATATTGAACAGTACTGGTCCTGATGTGGAGATACACCACTTGATACTCTTTTGTATTTGGACATTGAATCATTGACTGCAGCTCTTTGTGTGCATCCATCCAGCTTATCCCTTATCCATCAAATCCATCTCTCCTATTAGAGACAAGGATGTTGTGTGAGACCGTGCCAAAGCCCCTACAGAGGTCCAGGTAAACGACATCAGTTTCTCTTCGTTAACCACTCACGTAGACACTCGCATCAGAGAGGCCAGATTAGCCAGTCCTGGGCACCCTACACAGGTGCCCCTACTCTGAGTTGGAAGTTGGACTAGGCTATCTCCAGAGATGCCATTCAAACTTAACATTTTTGTGGTTTTTTGACTATGCTCATAATTTTGGAGTGTCAAATTAAAGGGCAGTATTATTTCAGTAATGTCTTTTTTTCAATCCAGAGGTTAAATTGTAAAAGTGCCTAAACAAGCACATCATCCACAAAGTTCTTTGAGAACTGTAAATATTTTTATTGATTATTATTTGTAGTAGGCTGAAGAATGTATGAGTGAAAAAATCCTTGTTTTAAATACTAATTATTTGATGCAGTCTGATTGAAGAACCAAAAATATATCACTTGCTTCCATGTGGAGAAAACCAAGTTATTTGGCAAAGCTCTTTATCAACAACAATGCTTTGAACTGGCAAAATCTAAATGTATTCTCACTGCTTGCCCAGTTGATTATCGTCTCCCAGAAACTGTTATGGTTATTAAAAAATGTATGCTGTAAATCAGGATAGACCAGATTAGTGTGAAAAATCTAATCTAACAGTATTGGTTTCATTAGACTTTCTCTAAGACGGTGAGTTTTCCTTCTTCCATATGTAGACAACCCTTTGGACTGAGTTTTGAGATTATAAGGAAAAACCTGGACAACTGAATTTAAGTTATCCATTTTTTCAGTCAGCTACTTTATTTCATTAGTGGTCAACTTTCAAAAAGGAGTCAAACACAATTTGATGTGAACATGTTAGATCTAACTGTCAAAGAATCATCTCTGTTCTCTATTAACAAGAGCTGTTACAATTACTGATTATCTCAACTAGTAAAATGGATTGCTTTTATTCAGCACTTTGTCCCACAAAATAAAGATCCTATGCTCTGTTAACATCGCTTTTTCACAGCATTGGACTTCCAAGTAACACATGTGGTTGGTATCCATTATAAAGCATAAACTTAGTAAATGTAAAGAGAAAACAGAATTTTAAATTATAGTTTTATTAACGAGAAAGAAGATCATTAAGAGAACAATTTAACCATGTGCATGCAGAATAGCAAAACCCTGGTACTCCTTTAGCAGAAGTTTAAAGCAGACCCTTAGCACTTTTAAAGGTTGTAGTGCCTCTGGCACTCTCCTAATTTCAACTGCTTAACTGAGGAATTTTGCTGTTTAACAAAGAGAGGAAATGACAGATATTTTCAAAAGGCAGTTCACTCTGATCTTAGATAAGACCGAATTACTGTAGACACCTATTTCTTTCCATCATTGAAAGTGAAAGTCCTGGGTGATTAGATAACTCAGCCATCTGGTAACAGTCATCTTAGCTGAGTGTATAAATGTAAGGAAGCTAATGTGCTCCAAAATTTGGGTTAGCTGTGGAGGTGAATTTTCACTGGAAGTGAGGTCGTTCCTAAAGTTCTACCAGTGAAAGGTCTGCAACAAATGCCATTAGTGTGGATTTTTACCTGCATCCATCTTTGGGATGCCAATCTCAGTGGGTCTGGAAAAGGGGAAAATTCCCAGCCCCCAGCCCTTCCTCCTGCCAAACCAATTTAAGAAAAGAACATGGGATGCTTTACAAATCAATTTACATTCCTTCAAGTGTTCAGAAGTATTTTCTCCATGGCTCCCAAAGACTGATGTAGCTCTACTATTTCTTTATTTTCTGCACTGACAAAATGCCACAATTCTTTCCTGTTGCTGGAGATAGACAGGAAATTCTTTTTTCCATGCTGTAAAAATAAAAATTTTTAAAAAGATATTGCAATTGTGACTAACAACTCCGCAAATAACCACTGTTCCCTGCTTTGAAAAGACTGCTACTCTAATTTGCTTGCATTTAAAACCTGGAAGGAATATCAAAAAGAGAAGCTATGTTTTTAACTGTGGAAATTTCAAAGGCATAGAGAAAAAAAAATCTGAAGAACTGCATTCCTTGTGAATCCTTATAGTTTGATCATACACCATTTATTATGAGAAAAGTATTTTCTTACAAAATTATTTGCTAGCTTTACCTTGTACACCCCTCTGTTTGTTTGTTTGTTTGTTTGGGGGGTTTTGTTTTGTTTTGGGTTTTTTTGTGGTTTGGTTTGGTTTGGGGTTTTTTTTTTTTTTTTTTTTGTTTGTTTGTTTGTTGTTTTTACAAAATTCTATCCTTAAGATAAGTGTATCCCTTAATGGATTGGACTGGGCTGCTAACTATGCTGACTTCTAATTTTTGCTACTGGCACTTTCAACACAAAGATGACGTCTACAGTTTTGTCTATATCCTGATATTGCCCCTACTGTCAGTATGGGAAATTTGTACTGCACAGCAATTCAGAACAAGAATAATGAACAGAAAAGATAAGCTCAGAAGTTTCTTGTGCATCATTTGAATGATTCAGTTCTCGTTTTGTTTTTAAGCTTATTTTCACCAAAGCATTCAGCAGTTGAAAGCTAGCTCTTGCATGTATAAAAGTTCATGTGCTGGATTCCCAGATGTTTCAGCAATCTTAAATCACTATCCACTCTTGAAAATTTAGACCATGCTTCAACATTTTTAATTCTGTAACTTGTTATTGATAAAGAGAGATGAGAGTTGGAGAAGTGTGGGATCAGCTGAATAACCAAGATAGGAATCAACAACAGTAAGATTTGCATAGATCTTGAGTTACATGAAAACAGAGATAAATATAATATGTAATAAATAAATAAAATTATCTTTGAAGTCAGAATTACACATTGAAAGGTTGTAAATAATTGAATAGTATTTTCAGAATTTTTAGGTGTTTGAGAGTTTTCCTAAAATCTTGCTTCAGGCTGTGTACACTTTAAAAAAAATGGAGCCTTCTGTTGTGAATGAAGACAATGTCAAGACAGCAAAAAGACATGAGACCTGAATAGCTTTAACAGTCCTCCCCTATCCAAAATTATTTAAATTACTGTGGAGTCATGCTCTTCATTAGAATGGGTATTTTGGAGAAGGAAGGTTACTGACACTATTTTTTTCTGCAGAATTTATTACTTCTGATATGGTGACTACAGATATGCAGAACAGTTGGTAAACCATCTCTACCAGGAGCTGAAGGGCCAAGGGCTGCAGCCTAAGAACACTTGTAAATGCTCCCAGAATTAACATGCAAAGTGGTTCATGTGACAAGAACAATCGTTTCTGTCAATTCTTTCAGTTTTCTGATGTTTTATACAGATGATCCCTTTTCATTTCATAAACTTCCAGTTTCATCCATATTCTGAGTCACTCAGAAGTTCTGGATAAATATGGTAGAAGAGATACAGTGCTAAATATGCTTCCTAGACCATGTCTCCTCTTTAATCTTCTTGCTGGCTTTTCATGCTTATTTAGGAAAGAGGGAACTAGATCAGGAAAAAATCATTGGAAATGTGTCACAGTAGCACACTGCAGAAAAAGAACAACAGCATAGAAGGAAGGCTTCTTATGGTTATCAGCAGTGAGGGAATAGATACTGTTTGCTGATAGCAGAAACATTCCTTTTATTAATTCAAAACAAAACATTCAACTTTTGATCATCTAACGAACAGAATCCTTATCAAAGATCTTGTCTTGATGGACCTTGTCCTTCTGTATTGGAAGTTTTCAGCCAGAATGGATGCAGAGCTATGTTTCTAATAAGTCAGAAATAACTTCTTAAGACATATGATTTGCCTGTTATGCCCTCTACTGAGTACTGGCAGATGCAGGCATACTGGACTGAACCTGTCTTACTCTAGTGTTGGACAGCTTGCAAGCAAAATGTCTTCTCTTTGACTTTTTGAAACTTAGTGAAACTATGAACATCTCCTGGCTTTTCTGATTTTAAATTAGTATTTTGTTAACAAATTTTAACCAAAAATCATGCATAATTTTTCATTTTTTTGTCTTGTTTTTCTTGTTCTTACTTTCAGGAAGAGACCTGTTATTTTTCAGGAGTGAAATCTTTCTCTAGATTTGAAAGTGACTTATTTGTCATTTCTATATACAAGTTCATGAGGTATCATGGGGAAAATATGCATGAATAAGAGTGTTACGAAATGGCAAAAGGTGTAAGTGGAGAACTTTTAAGGAAATAATTTTCTTAAAACTCCCTTTATTTCTTTTGCCTCATGCTATTTCATTTTATTTACACAGAAAAAGAATTATCACACTAGAAACAAGGACCCTCCAAATGAAGGCAAGTAATGAATGAAGAATTAAAGTGTCCACCAAGTGAACAGATTTGCTGGTTAGTGAGTCCAAGAACCTTGCCTTTACCTCCTGAAGAACATATGGACAAAAACTTCAATTCATTCCCAATCTTTAACTGTTGGTGGTATCATTGTTTTTCCTTCTGCATCATCTGTTTCAAATCATCTATAAACTTAGGTCAGCTAGAAGGTCAAACAGAAACAGAACTTCACTTCTAAGATATAAACATCTATGGTTTGGTCTTTACCACTGAAACCAACTATAGCTTTGTTTTTAACTTGGACAAACTACCTTCTTTGATAGAAAGCTGTCAACTGCGTTTCTAGTATGAGATGTTATATGGGTTATGGCTCAGTGGAAACTTGAAATAATGATATTTCAGTTTTTTATTCTTTTGCTACACCTATTAGATGATCACATTTGGTTAATTTAGACTATGGTCCGGATCCTCAACTGGAATATGAACCAACAAATACAAACACTAAACCTCAGAGCTGATTCTACATTTCCAATCTAAAGGGCTTAAAGGCTGATAGTGTTTCAGCTTTCACTAGTCGTTCTTCCGCACTAAACAAAGAAACTAGATTTGCCATCTTCTAGCTTCTAGACACAGCTGAATGAAACGAGAAAGAGCAAATGTGTGGTAGCTAAGGACCATTTTTCTCCATTTGTTTCCATGGGTCAAAACTGAATGAGTACTCTGCAATTGACAGCTGAATCAAGAGAAATCATAGGGAAGACACATTCTGCTGAAGCTCTAGGTTGCATCAAGACCTGAATGAGAATTTAAACCACTTCTCAAAATAAGCACAGTGATAAAATTGGTATAGTTTTGGCATGAAAAATAAAAGGGCACTTCTTTGCTGCAGATTGTTACAGATTGTTATCTACAGCAGCTCATCTGGGAAAAAATACAAACGATTTTCTGCACAGCTGAATTTACAAAATTTACGAATCTGAAAGTAGATGCTCATGGTTCACCAGGTATATTGCAAAGATGCTTAAAGATGTGGTCAAGAGGTCATTTAATGGGTGTACTCTATGTGGGTTTAGAAAGATCCTCTGTCCATTGTCTGACCACACCATGTACAAGATGGCTCTGGGCTGATCATAAACTAGGTACTTTAGTACCAAAGCTATACTAATGAGAGCAGAAGAGCTGTGTATGCATGTCCAAAGAAGGCACTGAATTTTTCCACTGAGGGGCTTGAAATGGACCCATGCAAGTGAATTCCTGAGTCTGACCATTCACTAACTAAAAGAAATAAATCCAAGTCACAAGAGAAGAAAACCAAGAAATAAGTGTGTCAATGGACATTTATTCAATGGATACTTGTGTCAGTACAAAAAGCAAAGGAAAAAGTTTATTGTCAAAATTAATTTTGGGCTATGTGCTTTATTACATTTTGCTAATTCCTGGCTGCTTGTGCTCTCTTTCACCTTAATATAAATGCTTTGGGTTTGTTTTATTTTTGTTTGTTTTATTATATGCACGAAAATATATACTCCTTGAGAAGAGGCAAGTATTGACTACCTTTGGCCTTGAGAGGAAGGGTTTCATTTTTCCAGGTGCTTGAATGAACACTCATATGGTTTTGTTTTGTAATTTTACAAAGAACTCACAGATTTTGAACCTGACCCTTTCTCCTGCTGACAAAACTTGGCAGAATTCTTCAGTGATATAATACAGAAATGCAATGCTGAGTTGTACCTCTCCCTGTGATGTAATGCACTTACAGCGACCTTACAGAAAGTGACTCATAATATAGATTTGTTATAGACTTAGAGAAAAAAAGAATTGCTTTTATCTGAATGAAAGTAGAGGCAAATCATTATACTGCAAGTGTAGCCATCTTCCTGCATCCAACAGGACAACAAAAATTATACTGCTAGCTTTGCTTTATCAACAGAGGAAGATTCTGTCATTTTATTTCATTTGTAGCAACAGATGTGTTTTAAGCAGGTTATTTGGGATTTTGTCATGATTTAGTCCCAGCCAGAAAGCAGGCCCCAGGCAGCCCCTCCCTGTCTCCCCCAACAGCAAGACTGGGGAGAGAACTGGAAAGGTAAAAGAGAATTCATGGACTGAGACAAAGGCAGTTTCATATGGAAAGGAAAAGCTACACAGACAAGCAAAGCAAAGCAAAACAAGGAATTAATTCACTGCTTCTCAAGGGCAGGCAGGTGTTCAGCCATCTCCAAGAGAGCAGGGCCCCATCACACGCAGCGGTTACTTGGGAAGACAAACATCATCACTCCAAATGTCCCCCCACATCCCCCTTCTCCCTTCTTCCCTGCACTTTATATACTAAGCATGATGCTCTGGAATACCCCTCTGGTCAGTCTGGATCACCCGTTCTGGCTATGTCTCCTCCCAACCTCCCATGCACCCCCAACTTCCTCACCAGTGTGGTAGTATGAAAAGTAGGAAAGGCCTTGGCTCTGTGTAAGCTCTGCTCAGCAATAACAAAAACATCTCTGTATTATCAACCCTGTGTTCAGCACAAATACAAAACACAGCCCCATACCAGCCACTGGGAAGAAAATTAATTCTACCCCACCCAACACTAGCATAGACTTCAAGAGAAGAAGTTCTGTTATAGGCAAAATGAAACAGCAAATGGGGTTAGTATCAGAGACAGAGGAAGAAAATGTAATATTGGGAGCTAAGGAGGATATGGAAATAAATAACCCATAATCTGGAGAATATCAAGTAATAACTCTCCCCCTAAAACCATCCATGAAAATTGAGCAGTATGAAACAAGGAAAACCCTAATAATTCCATCATTAAAATTCTGAGTGCCTAATATTATTGATTGCAGTATTGATTACTGAATCATAAAAAAAAGTAAAAGTCACTCAACTAAAGACACAGTTCAGAACCAGAATTTCAGTGGAAAAGCTCTGAGTACATTTTTCTTTACATTAATTTCTTCTTGTATGCTTTTTGTGGTGGTTTTTTACTCTATGCATATATAGTAAAAAACCTCATGTAAATATATTTAGAACTACAAATATGGATGTGTGGGGAAAACTAGGCCATAGTATAAGTGAAATAAAGACAGATTAAATTACAGCTGACTTTGATTCTGAAACAAAAAACACTTGAATACTTAGGCGTGTTTTGCATTCTATTAAAATCTCTGCTACAATATCACAGTAACTGAAAGTATCTATGATAAGGCTGACTCTTCATGCTCTCTCCACTTCCTTAGATTATTGCACTATACTTCAACTGCAATGGAGCATACTATTTTTTTATTTTAAATATGTGTCACACCATGTCTGTGGTTATAGTAATACATGTCTAAGAAATATATAAAAATGCATCCCAGGATATTTACAAGTCTCTGGAAGTAATTTGTAAGGTGCACTGCTGCCAATTTCTACTCAGTTTTTGTCAAAGTCTTTGGATTTCCTTTATCCTGATGATGATGATACCAGCCTTCTTTGTTCCCATTTCCCTGTCTAGTTTTCCTATATTACTCAAATTTCTTTATCTTTTGCTAGCTGGAACCACATCATGACCTACTTCCTCTTCTCAGTGTTCTACACCATATACATATATATATATATATATATGTGTATATATATATATATGTATACATACTTATCTACCCTTGAATTGTCTATTCTAATAGAGCTGAATTGCCTGTAGATAAACAGACACACAAATTTGATGTATATGTAGTGGAAAAATTTAATATTGCTGAATAGTAGATATATCAGTTTTTGGTGAGTGGATCTGTTGATTTCTGAAGTGGTGGATCACACAGAGGCAAGATTTATTGTTGAGAATTGAAACCTGTTTTTAATGTCCCTGAAGAAGTCTTCCTTAGGTGCTGTACTTGTGAATATAATTTCTTCAGCTGGAACAGCTTTTCTTTGGACATTTTGATGGACTTGAGGGCAGCATTCTACAAATCCTGAATGTTAACCTGTGAGTAGATGCAGCGAAAGACACAAAATAATTCTAGAAGGAATTGTTTCTTGAATGAGTCATATTTAAAGGGTTATTTTTCATTGGTGCCAGGTTTTTAAATGATAGAACAGGAAACCAACAAATAGCTATGTGATTTTGTTGTGAGACAGCGCAGGGTAGGAAGGAACAGCTGGTAAGAGGGCAGGGAGAATGGGGTATGTCATCTGTGTACACCACCCCTTACACTGAAGGAAGTTGCAATTTAACCACAAATTGTGACTTCTCAGATTGGGTAGATTCCCTAAGCAACAGACATGCCCATGTATTCATTACTGGCTTTTGTGAGTTTATTCTATCCCCACCTTTTTCTTCCACTTCGTAACCGTTTCAAGATTCAGATTATGAATGAGGAAGCATTGGAAGCCATGGAAGGTAATTTGTTGCCCAAATTCCTGATAAGGGAAGACATTTTGCATTTGCTGAAGAATCAAAATTTATAATAAAGTACATTTTTTTGTTTATTTTTATTCTGGTTTATGATTCAGTCTGTTAAAGGAGTCAATGTAGTCTTGAAACACTAAGAAGAACCAGATGAGGGAATATACAAGACCACTAATCTGGTTGGTATAATTCTTATAAAAACTGGAAAACTGGGCACACCTTACCACTTTTCCATTTATGTCTATAGTTCTAACAAATTATGTTACAGATTTATTCAAATTTTGACTATAATTAAATATAAAAGTAAATGTTTGGTTTTAATGGATACAGAAGTCTCTTCCTTACATTGTCACAGAGGAATTCCCTGCTGTAAGCTCTAGTTTATACTTTTTCTTACATAGAAACTCTGTGTTTAGTGAATTAAAGATGAAAGTGCTTGATAAAATTTGCTGACAAGGCCAATTTTGGAGAGATCACAAGAAGCTTGTGAGGCACACGACAATTTTGATAAATTGAAGAAATGATGTGTAACAGTAAGAGGAAAACCAATGTAAACAGAGTCTACTCAGAAGAGTCAGATACAAAATATAGACTAATAAATATAAAATACAGCATAAAAGCTCCCTTTTTTTAAGAATCTGGACATTATAAATTAAAGGGAAGGAATGATGGCAGACTTTATATCTGGATTTACAAATGAAATCAAGGATAAGCTTTACTAATAACAAAATTCCTTTAGCTAGAAATATTTTTTAGACACCATAATGCTGTTATTTTTCACTGTTCAACCCTGTTATTTCTTAAACTAAAGCTTGTGAGAAAGCTGTAATGAAATCTAAACCAAATTAGATTACAGAAAGGGATCTAAGTTGGACATAAAATATCCACCTTTTTATTGTTACAAGGGAAAGCATTCATGTTCTGATGAGGATTTTACAGAGAAATCTTTGTGGGAATATTTTTGATTCAAGGATTGCTCATCTGTCAGCTAAATTTTAAGATGAAAAAGACTCATGTACAATGGTGAATTAGCCTTGGCCAGCAGCCAAACTCCCATCCAGCTGCTCACTCACTTCCTATCCTCACTGGGACAGGGCAAAAAGTAGGATGAGAGAGCTTGTGGGCTGAGATAAATTCAAGATCATTTACCAGTGACTATTACAGACAAACCATGTTTGACTTGAGGAAAAATAATTTAACTTGTTGCCAATAAAAATAGATTCAGATAGTGAGAAACATACATGAAACCAACATATTTCCTCCCCCCCTCACCCCCTCCTGACTCCTCTCTTGCTCCCTGAGAAGCACAGGGGAAATGGGGAGCAGGGGTCTATGGTCAGTAAACAGTGGTTCCTCTCTGCTACTCCTTCCTTCCTCCTCACTCTTTTCTTCTGCATTGGCTCGGATCTTTTTCATGGGCTGCAGTCACGCAGGTTAAGTCTGCTCTGGTGTGGAGTCTCCACGAGCTGCAGTTCTTCAGGGAATATCCTCGTGCCCTATCGTGGGGTCTTCCGTGGGCTGCAGTGTAGGTGTCTGCTCCCTCCATGTTCCCTCCACAGGCTGCAGGAGAATCTCTGCTCTGCTGCCTGGATCACCTCCTCCCCTCTTTCTCCTCTTTTCCCCACCTCACAGGGTTGTTTCTCTCACTTTTCCTCACTGCCTGTGCAGTGTTTTTTTCCCTTTGTTACATAATCTTCAAGGCACCCCCGCCCCAGGCGTGGGCTCAGCCGCGCCCTGAGGTGGGCGGTTGGATCCGGCTGGAACCGGCTGTGTCCGGCTGGAACCGGCTGTGTCCGGCTGGAACCGGCTGTGTCCGGCTGGGGCAGCCCCCGGCCTCCCCGGCCTCCCCTCTAGGAGCCCTCGCTGCTGCCGGGGCCTGGGCACCCACACCCTCTTACAGATGTACACACTCAACAAACCAAATATAACTTCTCTAACGAACACTAAAACGCGCACAAGTCAGATCGTCTTGCTATTTCTTTTTTATGCTTTACTTTATATTCTTCATGGGTTTTTTTCATCAAAAAGTATAAATATTTTGTGAGAAGATACAGTAGTCCTTAGGTCTGTTACTCGGTCTACTCAGGAATTGTATAGAGAATAGGAGATTAAAGGCAAGGAAATAGCCCAGTGGTTTCAACATACAAAAAGCTTCCCTCCACAGTATTGCCAAATATCATAATTCACCTGTCTTTTGGAGCAGAAGGCCTCAGTGTGGTGCTGAAAACCTAGAGAAAACACCTTCATAATTTCATCTAAAAGATTCATAATTCTTTTAAACACAACTTCAATATAGCAGATGTATGACCACCCACTATTAGATGCAGAGAGTAATTTGACACCATATCCTTTGAAAAATCTTTATATTTACTATTTCCATGCTACATCCACATGTACATGCCCCATCCCTGGGAAGCATTCAAGAGTTGGACAGGGCTCTGAGCAATCTCATCAAGTTGAAGCTGTCCCTGCTCATTGCAGCACGGTTGGAGCAGATGACCATTAACGGTCCCTTCCAACCCAAACCATTCCATGATTCTATGATCTTCTTTCTTAATAATATTAGTAAAATAGGATTTGAATAAATAATTTCTTTTTTTTTTCACTTGAGTTCCTTATACCTGCTTTTTTAAATAAAAGGTAGGGGACCCAAATGTCTGCTGTGATATGGCCCTTATTCACTAGCATTTCTGCTTGTTTCCAGGGCAACTGATTTAATTTTTAGTCATTCTAACTCTCTTCATTCTTAACCAGGTCTGACTGTGCTTTTTCTATAGATTGTATCTAATCAAGGAAAAGACACACGTCCTAGGTACTTCTGCACATGTCACGGTACCAAGTTTGCTGTACAGTGACCAGAAGTGAGGCAAGGAGAAAAGGCCATGACCCTTCAAAGTGCTTTATGCTATATTAGCAGGGACTAGCCATCTAGCCATTACACAGGACATTACAAAGATTGCTCTATTTCCCATTAATTTCATAAGCCTCACACTGGGTTATCTGTGAATGCATGTGTATCACTTACAGTCACTTTTCTTAATAAATGATTCATATTTAATGGGAATAATAAGTGTTGCTGCAAGTTTCTAATATGATTTTTTTCACTGCAATTTCCTTCTCACTGTTCTTTCAAAACACTTAATCATCCATGCCAATAATTAGCAAATTCTTGTTAGCTGAAGGGGAAATCATATCTTACAGTATTTGCACCAGATAAACTAGATCCATTATAACCTTGTCTCAGTACTATATTTTGCAGGACATGGGAGATGAATTCCCAAAGCATAAAACTATGCATTATTTTTTTATCATGCACGTAAAAAAATTACCTCTCCTGATCTTCTACTCTAAATATTTTCATTTGCCTTCAGTAGTAGCACTCCGGCTTAAATGATGAAGGAGCAATGAAATACAGAAAGCTGTTGAACTCCATCATAAATAATGTACAGTACCTGGGGCCGTTTATGCCCTCAGTTATACACGTGCTCCTACTCAATGTATGTATTTAGCATATAAATTGGAGAATTTAGTTTAGTAAGTAATGTTTTCATTTAATTGATTCTGAGAACAGTGAAAGTCTTCTAAAATTATTCTGCTTTTGATGGACTTTATTACAAACTAACAGAAGATGTGAGTGAGCAAGAAAGGACACAGAATTGCAGAAGTGCTGAGATTAGAAGGGGCCTCAGGAGACCATTAAGTCTGACCCCCTGCTTAGAGCAGGGTCACCTAGAACAGGATGGTTAGAAACATGTTCAGTCTCTTTCTGAACATTTCCAAGAAGGGAGACTCCACAGTGTCTCTGGATGAGTTGTGCAACTGTCACACTGTAAAAAAGTTTCTTATGTTCATAGAGAATGTCCTGGGTTTCAGTTTATGCCCATTGTCTCTTGTTCTGTCATTGGATGTTACTGAGAAGAGTCTGTCCCTCTTTTCTCCTTTCTCTTTCATCGTGTATTTATATACACTGATAAGATCTCCACCTCCTGAGCCTTCTGTTCTCCAGAAGTTCTCCAGGCCGTGGAGAGCAGCATTTTCTCTGCTGTTCTGCCCCTGTTCATGAAGTCAGTCATCTCTTTTTAGAAGGCTATTGGGTTGGTTGACATAACAGTCAAGATTTAAGAATGGAAAGACATTAATTGTGAGAGTATTCTGGCTCTGTATCTTAACCTGAATAAAAGAAGATTTTAAAAAGGATTTATCCAAACCCTTATATCCAAATGCAAGTGGACTACATACTCTTAGAAATACATATTGAGATCCAGATCCAGCAATCCAGACAATAACACAAATCCAGTTTAGAATCAATGAAACTAAAGCAGATGATCATGTGGTAGTGTTTCCAGAAAGTACATTATTGGACATATTCAGCAAATACGTGTCATTGCATTACAGAACGACAAAATCAATTGCTCCAAGACAGTATACCTTATCTGCTATACTGTTTTGTGCTTGATCCTGTGATGATAGGGCAGTGGGTGGTTGAAATTATCCTTCGCTATCTGATTCACACCTCCTTCCACTGCTATTGCTGAGAAATGAACCCTGCTGACTTGCAAAACTGATTGCCAAAAAAAAAAAAGAAAGAGAGGCACTTATCAATGAACAGTAAGTAGCAGCAGTGGAATTGTGTCTAATGAAGAGAGGCATAGGACCACTGAAAATATCTCACCACAGGTGTGTTACTCTGGAGTGTTAAACTGGTGGGCTGCCATGATTAGGACAGGTATTGATTTAAGACAGGTACTGATTGATTTGGAGGCTGGTAAGGCAGCTGCGTGGCTGTAATGCTCACCTGCGTGTTCATCCTGTCCTTTGGAAGACAGAATGAGCTTGAGTGACCTTGTGACACAGTGCTGCATGAATATGCTATTGCAAATAATTCCAAGATAATTTGATACTCACTCTGAAGTCATAGTGCAATTGTCTAAATTCGTGTGAGTTTTAATCCATTTCATATATATGTTTTCTCTTTGAAAAGAAAGCTTCCTTTTAGTGTTATTAGTTATCAGTGAATATAAGAAAAAGTGCAATTGTGTCATTGTGTATATATTTCTCTGATGAAATACCTTCTTTTACTCTGAAAGCTAGTATATTCTCTCTGATATCAGGAAGTGCCATTACACTATCTTTACTCCAAAATGTGATGTAAATCCAGTGAGCACTGGCCTTCAATTTATGATTTTTTAAATTCTACATCAAAATACCTTTTAATGTGATTCCAGTGGGTACATTTTTACAAGTCTGTCAAATATAGTGATCCTTCTGATAGAATAAAACCAATCCTCTCTGTTCAGTCTGTATTAAAGTTATGGAAACAGCTTTAACAGATCAATATTTCTTACAAATATAAACCCATAAAAATATGTGCCATTATTAGAAGAACAAATATTCACTTTCTGTATGGTTAAGCCATATAGGACAGTGGATGGGGTCTCCTTAGTGATACTCTTGCTCTTTGATCATTAATTAAAATTGTATTAACTATTTGTTAGTCCATTATAATAATTTACTAACCAAAATACACATAATGATAAGACCTCTTTGCAGTCCCAAGAGGTAGGAGATCTATTGAATTTAAAAGGGATCCCTTTTAGGGTCCAGCATCTTCATTGTGAAAAGGGATGGCAGCCCAAAAGAACTTTTGCATATGCAAATTCTGGGTAATGTCATTGTTACTGGTTATGACATCAGTTGTTATGTAATGACATTAATTGTGGATGCATCTGTAGAAGAGTGAAAGTAAACTGTTACATGATTTCTAAAAGTATAACCTCCATATGTTAATATATTTTTTTTGTCTTTGTCTATTTCACGGAAAGGAAATGTTATTTCAGTAATTGTATTTTCACACCATCATGTGAATTTTTTCTGTGTTAGCTATCATGCTCTCTGCAATTATGCCCTAATAACTAAGTATTGCACACAGATCCACCAAATATTATGTCTCTTCTGGGAAATTATTTTATTTAATTTGACTTTAATCCAAGATATTATGCAGCTATAATTGTATCAGCATTTTATCTTGAACTGTATGCCACGGCAACACTTTATTTTAGAAAGCACAGAGAACAATCTAATTTGTATTACAAATACAAAATAAATGGCAATGGAAGTGGAAGTGGCTGGGTAGATCTAACTACTACATGAATAGACATAATAAGATAGTACATAGAATTTTAGAAAAACAAGAATTAGGGGAGTAAAATTAAAAACTGAAGAGAAAATAGCATATTTACTGAATCAGAATTCAAGAAGATTTGTGGGACTTCAACATAATGGTACTTTTAAATTAATCTTTTTTTTCTCTGGCAATATAAGGTGACACTCAGATGAGGATTTTGAAAGTGTATTACTCACATAACCATCATGGACAGACACATATCTTAGATTTAATTTGTCCTGCAAATTAGGTGATGCTTATTCTAGATTTTTAACTACTGACAGGAAAGAAAGTTTAGGCTCGGCTAGTCTTGTTGGAAGACATAGTAAGCATATCTATGTTACAATAATCATGCTGAAATATCTGTACATCTGATTAGAGATAAACACAGATGAATGTGTTTCTATTTTGTCATTATTCAGGATTAAGTGAAAGTCATGTGGCCTTTCTCTATCTGAATTAATTTTAAGGGTATGATTAAAGTACAGCAAGGTCTTGCCTATTAGTCACAGAAAACTGATAAACTTGCAGTTTTTCATAACTTATTTAACACCTTCTGAAATACAGGTGGTTTACTACATTTCCCTTTCCTTCCTTCTCAGATTTCATGTCTATGCTTTCAGAATTGCTTTTAAATAAGTTTTCTTTAAAATTTGTTCCCACTTCAAGTGTGATACTTTCTGTTTACACAATCCCCTTCCAGTTAACAGCCCAGCCTTTGTTGTTGTGTACAATATGCTCATCTTTCTTGAATGTAGAAGGAAAGTATTCACTTCAGTTTTGGATTCTGACTAGATTATCTTTGGTACCTGTGTTGTTAAGCTAATTTTATTTTTCTTTTTCTTTCTTTCTTTCTTTCTTTCTTTCTTTCTTTCTTTCTTTCTTTCTTTCTTTCTTTCTTT
>WEKY01051508.1:22072-89868 GCA_013390045.1 Picathartes gymnocephalus
CCTCCCTTCCTCCCTCCCTCCCTTCCTTCCGCACCTTCCGCACCTTCCTTCCGCACCTTCCTTCCTTCCTTCCTCTCTCTCTCTCTTTCTCTCACTGTCTTTCTTCCCATATTTTACTATTAAAAATTTTCATTTACTGTGTCTGTTTGGCCATCATACAATCTGTTTGTGCTGTTGCTTTAATCCTGAAATATTTTTTCAAATAAATTTTCATCCCTCTATTTCTCATTTGCAGTAGCAAAGAAGTAGGTTTGTACATGATTTACAGTAGGAAATAAAAAATCCTTAAGAGCAATTTGCAAAAGTCTTCTGGTCCTGCATCTTTTAATCTCCCAGAGGAGCTGACACAGAAAAGAAAACTTGGAAAACTTGGAAAATTGCCATAGACACCAAACTTTATCTGAAAATTATTTCTGCAGAAAACAAAAGTATTTCTTTTTAAATTCAACCTTAATTTTATCCCTAGAGTAAACAGAGTAAAGCTAATATTTCAGAATATATTTTACCCCCACTGGATTTTATATCTACTAATAAATATGCAGTATTATTACTTTTTATTTTCTGCTACAACTGACAGTAAAACATATTTACTGTTTAGATTTACTGTAAGCTTTCAGACAATATTAGTGCCTGAAATCTTTGCTCTGCAAAACAAAACCATAGAGAAAGGGGTGTGTTGGGAAGTAGCATAGTAAATTAAACTACAGCTAAGAGTCTAATCATAATTATATGAAGAAATTATCAGAAGTAGAAATGATTCTCCTAATACATTAGTGTTCAGGAATTCAAACCTATAAATTGGCTACTACTTAAGATTATAGACTTCTTATTCTGCACACAAGCAAGTAATTAACTTTATGTTCCCTTCTTATGACTCTCAGGCTCTTGTCCTTTTAATTATAAGATCCAGAGGGTAGCTTTTATGTTACTATTATCTCTACTAAATTTTGAATAAAAGCTGCATTGAAACTTGATATATTAGTCATAGGTAATAGCCTGATAGCTTCTTAAAAGATGTAAAGTGCTATTCTGATAAAGTAGCCAGAGATTTGGTACCTTAGTTTCCCCTTTGCACACATACAAACATTCACTTTTTAAAATGCCAGTTTGGTATTTTTAAGTAAAAGTTTTATGTGGATTGTCTATATTGGTGTGCTATAGAAGGGCAATCTAAACTTGTTGATTTCTCATGTTTCTTTATGTTTCTATTCATGTTATCATAGGCCAAATTTGTACACTGAAATACACAATCAGTCAGTATGGTATTACAGATTTGTGGAAAAGACAATGAAAAGTTAAACTTCTTTATAGGTCTGAAATACATTAATCTATTATTAACCTATTATATGCCATAAATATATTACAAATAGAAATCATACATTGCAGGGCTGCACACCATTGCCTTGTTTTTAAAAAGAAATATAAATTTATTATTATTTGCTGAAGGTTTGTCATTGCTGCTTCTGTTAAAGGGGAAAAAAATGGTCAATAAATATATCTAAAAGTGTTTTTAAACTAAAGAAAAAGAACTCTATGAAATGTGAGCAGCTCTGAAGTGCTGAACATTTTCAATCTTTGTTTTTTCCTAACTAGTTTCTTGGATTCCCACAGATGCCCAGCAAACACATTTCTCAACATTCTTGGGATTGTTCCACTTGCTGAGACTATTGTCGTTTGCACGTGCATTAGAAGGGCCTGATAGGTAGCAAGTTCTTATCAAAAATTAATCAAAGAACATCAGAGCCAAAGAAAAAGCTTCCATCTTTTAACTTTCAAATGATAAAGATGTTCCTTCCATTTCTTAAAGACAAGCGACCAAAGGACAGCAAGCATAAACAATACTTTTGTAGCTTAGTGGCTAGAAATTGCTACCAGAATGCCCAGGTTTTGGGTCCTAGTTCAATGAATGCCTTTGCATTTCAGGTGAAAAAAAGATCTTCTGAAATACTTTTGTAGCAGGGAGCAGTACCCATGCTCACTATCCTTTAGCCAGATGTATTCTTCACTACACTGTGCCACACGCTCCTTTCTTTGATCTTCTGTGTCTGTGACTCTTGCAATTTTCTTTTCAGGGCAGACAGTTATGCTGGTTTTGTAATAAATGATCTTCGTGGATGCACTGGCATTTGGCCAGCGTCAACCTGTCACAACAGTTTCATCAGGAGAGGCACAGAGATGAATGGAGCGGCCCTCTGTGCCCCTCAGAGGACTCGAATGCCAGAAGTAGGTGGGAGCTGAGCCGACCCCTCCTTCAGAGGCTTGAGGACTCCACAGGGGAATGAACCATCTGCAAACTCCACACAAAGGGTGCCAAATCCCAGACGTGTGCTCAGCTCTGGCGGACAAATGGCTGTGTGCGAATTAACTGCAGCAACTTCTGGAGACAGTACATGGGATGTAATATTACGATGTAAGGTCTAGATTTTGCAACTAGATTAACCAATCTTTCCTAAAATGCTAACAGCATCAAGATAAAAGATGAAAAAACATGATAAAGATGATAAAAGATGGTAAAATTAAAAGTATTAACACTGTCTGCACCAAAAGACTGTATAATAAGCTCTGGAGAGGGGGAAAGGTTATCTAAGGCCTTTTATTTATTGCTGTAACTCATATAAAGAGTACTTAAGCCGGCAGTACTTGTCAAAACCATCCACAAAACCACTAAGTCACAATAAAGACATGTCTACAGTGCCAACCACTGTTAGGGGAAGGGGAGTAGGAATATGAAGATCACAGAATGAAAATAGACAGTTGTGCACCAGCCAAAAATTCTCCAAATACTGAAGCTGTTCGGTTGTGTTTTGACAGTTTTGGGGCTGCAATGCTCTCCAGCTTTAGAGCTGGATTAAATCCCTGCTGAGCATTGATTTTTACAACTTATGATGCTTGCAGCAATTACATTATTTAGTATCAGTGATGGAAGTATGGGAGAGAAAGGAGAAATATGGCTAACCTTAGTATTATATTTTTTACCTCATGAGAAAAACCCCTCAATAAATAATTGAAGTATGTTAGGAGAGGAGGAAGATTGCCAGGATAAAAATTGTTGTTTTAATCAGAACTGTAGTGCTTTTAGTACTGCTTGGTGGCAAAACACTTTAAATAAACAGATGTAATTAAGATGAGTGTTCCAATGGTGGCCCTGTTGCTTGACTGTATAATATATTCAGGTGGGTGAATTAAATAATTGAAGAAATCCCTGGCTGCATTTTTCCTTTTAACATCTCTTAGTTTAAAGAGTAAGATTACTAAATTATTTAGCTCAGTTCACAGATATTGGCATTGGAGAAATAAGGAACGGAATAAAATCACTACATAGGTCTCTGAACATATATCATGAAAGGAAATATTAAAGAAATGCAAGAGATATAGGATTATGAGACCAGAAACACAATTTTAACTTCCCCCAAAAGTCTTTTCAGTCCTAAGTATTTATTTCTTTGCCTTACATTTTTACCATCTTTTGAAGCAAAACTGAAAGAACATAAATGCCTCAAGACTACTTTAGGCATGTTTAAAATGCTGACTTTTAACAAAGCAATAAAATGAACACTCCATGCCTACCTCCCTTAGTATCTTTTGATGTCTGCAATTTTTGTGCACCACCGTTTTGTTGAGATAGAGATGCTTTTTATCACAATAGCTGGTAGGGGGCTGTGTTTTGGATTTGTACTGAAAACAGCACAACCTATTGATAATCCAGTGATGTTTTTGTTATTGCTGAGCAGAGCTCACACAGCATCAAGGCCTTTTCTGCTTCTTGCCCCACCCCAACGAGCAGGCTGGTGGTGCACAAGGAGCTGGGAGGGGACACTGCTGGGACAGCTGATCCCAACTGACCATAGGGATATTCCACATCATGTGACATTGAGCTCTGCAATAAAACTAGTGGAAAAGATTGGCGGGGGGAGGTCCTGCTGAGTGACTGAATGGGCATAAGTTGGCTAATACTGAGAAACTGTTTTCATTTATATCACCTGTTTTTACTTGGATTTTATTCCTCTTCGTTATATTATTATTATTGTTGTTATTTTGTTGCTCTTGTTGGTTTGTTCTTGGTTTTTTTTATTGTTATTAATTGCAATTGTTAAACTTTGTCTCTACCCATGAGTTTTCTCACTTTCACTCTTCTAGTTCTGTTTCCTACCCACAGGGGTGGAGTGAGTGAACAGGTCTGTGGGGCTTAGTTGCTGGCTGGGGCTAAACCCTGGCAATATGGAATGTGCTGATAATTCCTTCACGTGGCGTTCACATATTTTCTTTAGATTTTCAGTACTGTAAGTAAAAGTATATTCTCCAGTGCACTGTGTGATTGGTTGCAAGTGTTCGTTACAGCATCAAGGGACCTTGAAAGTAATACCGAAGAACACAAGAGGACTTAAAATCAAAGGTTGTAATTACATGCAAGGTCAAGAGATGCATCTCTGAATTTTCTAATCAGATTGTTCTGTCATACATGGAGTTGTTCTTGATGGTTAAATTTCAGCAGAAAATGCTTTAGAAATTATTTTGTTTGGTCAGTTTTGTAGGAGGCTTCTCACATTGTGTCCTGGTAACTCAAAAAAATGTATATTGTGTTCCATATCTTTCATACGTCAATCTGCCCAAAATTGGAGTGTCTTGCCCCAATTTTGCAGAGGTGGGGGACGTTGGGGTTTCTTTAAGAGTCAGGAACACTCAAGAAGGGCTTTCTTTTCATTCTTGCAGGGCTGCTAAGAGAGTTGCTTCTCTAAGCAAAGGCAGCACAAGGCAGAAGCCTTTTCTTTCTCTCTAAACTCCTTGCCTGGCGCAGGCCTCCAAGAATCTGCATTTCACAATCCGAAACCTATTCATGGCAAATTTCACAAACACTTTTCCACAGGCACTAGCTGAGACTGGTGGGGTCAGGGCTTCTGGTTTAGGTGCCCTGTGGAGCTGCTTCTCCCTGCCTCGCCCCACAACATGGTAACAACTCAGACCTTCAGCCTGACACTAACTGGGTCCGGTGCATTGAAAAGTAGCAGAGAAATTGACACCGCGGGTTCAGATCTGCCGCCACTGGGAGAGGCCCTGTCAGGTGGCATGGAGCGAACGTCTTGGTAGCACTTGACTCATTTTGGACTCCAGGTTTCCTTTGCTTTGTCCTTGTTCCCTGTTGGTTGTTGTGTGGAGGAAAAGGGAGTTTTGTTGTTGTGGAAGTTTGGTTGTTGTGTTATTTTTAACTTCATTCTCTCTCTCCGCCACACAAGTGGGAGAAGGGGGCTTATCCACTATTTTGCCTTTATCCTTTGGATCACATGGTCTTCTGTGAAGGCCACCAGTTTGGGGAGGGGCTTCTATTCCAGCTTGTTTTCTTTGTTCCCAGGAGTCCAGGCCATGTCATTATGTTTATTTTAGTCAAACTCGTGTGCCTAGGGATGTACAGACATTGCAGCACAGTTTTAGATAACGCAACAGATGAATGAATTTGCTAAAATAAAAACTTATCAGATTAAGGTAAATATTTGAAGATAGACAAGGCTACCCGAATTCTACACCATGCTGATCTTATTATAATATTGATGTTGTAAATTTTTACATTACCTTTTGTTGAATTAACATAGAACCTTCTTTTTTCTATAAACCAAACAGTTACAGTTCAAATTTGCAAGCTGAAACAATGGGATATGTTCATGTGGCCTTCAGTCACCAGGTGCTGAGTTTTACCCCAACTAAGGTAAACCCCTGAGCCAACATCCAATCACTTAGATGATTCATTTCTTATCCTCCTGAATTTCAAGTATAGAAGTGATGCATGTAAATTGTAGTGATGATCCTATATACCTTTCTGCATTGTTACTTTTTTCCAACTAGATCCATTAAAAAAAATAATTAGCAGTCTGTTTTTGGCAGCTGCACACTATTACCTCAGCAGAGAGGTTCTGAAATCTGATTTGTGTGTACTGTTTGTGCAGTGTAGGAAGCCTTTCTAAAATGAAGATCCATGCTGTGTACTGCTTGACATCTGCTGCGTTATACCAATGCCATCAGAAATATTAATCAAGTATGACCTTCATTTAATTAGTCCATTCAGTTTCCTCTTGGTATTATTTCGTACTATATGTATATGGGACCTACATGACTCAGCCTGCAGCCTCTGGTACTTGGTGTAGCCTGATGTTTTAATTTTTTTTCTTTTGCTGCTTTCACAAAATTCATGTATTCTTTCTCTCTGGTTCTGGTTCCTCATAAACTTTTTATGCTGTTAAAGATTTAGGTCCACAAAAGCTTTAGGATGATGTTAGAAGTCTTGCCTGGGAGAAAAAAAAATTCTTCTGCAAATATTTAGGCAATTACAGTAATGTATTTCACACGTAGTTTTTCTTACTGAACAAGAATAACAACAGGTGTGAAACAGCACCAACTTTAACTTCTACTTGCTCATGAAAAAAGTGAGTTTGACTTTATGACAAACATGTGTAAGGCATTTGCAACCAGTTTAGGGGGGAAAAATTGCAGATTGTCATTAGGACCAGATGACCTTCAGAGTGTCTTTTCAACTTCCCACAGAGAGTCTGAGCTTTCTAATTAATCATGTGGATATGTTAAAAAAGGACCAGAGGAATATTTGTGTGAATTGCTCACAAATGAGGAGGTATCAAATGGTGACAGAGAATGACAACATGAGTTAGAAAACAAATCAAGTTAATTGGAAAATTTCCAACAAATAATACTATATTTACATTGAAAATGCAAATATATGCCTATACTGATATCAGAATTCTTATAAGACTCAGAATCATAGTACACCAATATCAACTATATTATGGTATCACATGTCATGAAAAAGAGAAACATATTACAATAGATATTTTTGGACTGTAGGTCATACTAAAAGAATACAGATTTAGTTTCTATGTAGACAACTCTGGATGTATAAAAAGAGCTATTTTAAAGATTTTGACTGCATTAAACATAAACACAATGTTTCCACGTGACCAGCTTTATTCACAAGCCCTGGGAACAAGTCTCTAGTGTCACTTCCAGTCCAAACTTTAAAGACATGAATCTTATGTTTCCTTTTCTGTCATCACATATTCTTGACCACCTAAGACCTCTTTTTCAGCAGTGGTCATAGCAATTTGATTTGCTGAAACACACTGAGAAATGCTGTGAGCCAAACTCCCTGCTTCCCTAGTTGGGCAGAACTAGCTGCAAAAAAAAAAAAGTGTGAAATAATCAAAACAGCTGAGAAAACACAACAGTCTCCCTGGTCAAATCATATTTGCTCTTTGAAAGCAAAGAGTTGTGTTTCAGGAGCTGCTGGCTATATATAGACAGAAAAATGTCAGAAAAATTCTTTTCCTTTACAGAGGCCTCAACTCTGCCACCTTTAACTCCAAGCAGTAAACACACACACAGTCACACTTAGAAAAAATGTATTTTAGTAAGAATGTTTTGTTTCAGCTACATTCTATATAACTACTTTTAAAGTGACAAAAGGCAAGTGGAGAGAGTGACAAAAGCAAAGTCTGTGGAGAGCTGTGCCCCTTTCTCGAGTGAGCAGCTATATACTACTACATTAGGAAGAAAAGCACATACAGAGTTTTCTTCTTTCCACTCCCCTCTCACGTTGAAAATTTTGCCTCCTTCTGTGTAGAAGTGTTAGTTTCTGTCCCTAACTTCTCTGGACTCCCAGCAATCTGCAGACCCCACTGAGGAAAGTTTTAACCCTGAATGTGGATACCAGAAGTTGGCGTTATCATCTCTTCCAAACATGTTTGTCAATAAAATGGACTGTGTGTGCATTACAGAGTCATCATTAGTTTATGCTTACCAGACTGTATATTAAGGTGGTAGTTCAATACCTGCAGAGAAGTTTAACCTTTTAAAATTTTCTGGAGAAAACACAGGAGCTATGAGCTTTCAGGCATCAAAGACCATAAAATTCATGGGTTTCATGTTTGATCTTGGATGCCTTGAGTTGTGCTTGTATTCTACCTTAAATGCCATGAGGTATTTTCATGTTCAGTGCAATCAATATGCAGTTTGTTCCTCTGATTGTAACTGCAGCCAAAACACTGAGCTCCTTCTTAGTTTGAGCAAGGGTAGAAATACAGTAATGCATACTTTTTCCCTGTTTAACTGAAAGTGAATTGTAAGAGACTTAGAATTATGTAATGCCAAAGTGACAGAAAGTGCATTCAGCATATAAGCAGCTTTCTAATCCTACCCAGGATTGCAATGTTATTTGCACCAATGAAGATAAAATGTAATTCTACTGAAATCAGATGAGTTATTCTGAGGTACGTGGGTGTCTGTCTGTAAAGCACATGGAATGGTGTCATGGCCTCCAGACAGCCACAGTTTTAGTATTTAATACTTGATAGGATACAAAAGTAGGAACAAGTAAGACTAGCTATCCTTTGTTATTTCCATAGTCAGAATCAGCTGCACTTATTATAGCAGAACAAAATGAGAATAAGAGAACTGGCAGAACAATGTTTTCCTCTCCACAAAAAATATTTCCAAATATGCTTTTTGAAATTTAAAGTGAAATCATAGCAAATTTGTAAACCAAACAGAAGAAATGCAAGTAACAAAGAATTTAAAACAAAATTATTCACCTGTTTTTCAAACTTTTCCTGAACTTGTATTTATGTCTCAGTGTGTCAGTGCAGACCTTTGTAAGCTCTTTAGGGGAGGAAAAAAATTACACGGTGGCTTGACTAGAAAAGATGTTTCTGGTTTCCTTTTCTTTGTAATTTAACAGAGAGTGTTTGATAAGAGGATACTATAAGTGTAGGCCCAGGAGAGAAAAGAAGAGACAAATCCCTTTTTTGAGACTTTTTATGTCTACAACTGTGGTTTCCCAGGATCCTGAAAGCCTTGTTAACATGTAGCACAAGCTAACAATTACAGTCCGACCTGTGCTGGCTTTGTAGGAGATGTAGCAGACCTGGAGCCAGAACAGGACAGAGACAAAAGGAACCCAGCTGAACCAGTGACTCGCACAGCAATAACTTCCATCTCTCTCAGGCATGAAGACTACAAAAATATTGGATTCTGCTGATGCTGGGGCTTCTGCATCCCTAATAGTACGTTGGTAGAAGCCAGGAGACTTTTATTTTAAAGTAATGTCTGAATATTCAACTGAACAGAAACTTCAGGGCCTAATGCTCTGTGAGTCTTCCAACGAGCAGAGTTACTGATGCATACAGAAGCTAAAGAAATCTCAAAAATAAATTGCCTGGGAACTGAAGCAGAGATAGTTATGAAAACTAAAGCCTTTGCTTTTAGAAGCGATTTTCTGTAAGAGAATCTTTAATTGCTTTGTTGAGCAATTCTGTGATACGGTAATGTCTAACACGTGTTGGCTCATGCAATTAAGACTTTTTTGCTTGTGCTTCTACCTGGGAAAGCTGACTGAGTCTAAGTAACTCTTTTCTAATTTGATTATATCTGACAATATTAGACGGGTCCAGATGTTTATTCGATATATTTAAATTTGTTTATACTTACTTGGGACATAACCAGGATGCAGTGGAAACATGGCAAGTTTAATTAATTTCAAACTTTCAGCTTATTTCCTCTGTTGACGCTCGACCTGATGTTTGGAGTAATGTACTGTGTTGTTCTTGGAACCCAGTAATAGCTAAAGTATCTGATACTTTTTTTTTTCTACTTTATTTTTCCTTGCTATTCTCAGATATAAACAGGCTGTCTTTCAGAGTCATGGCTTCAAATCCAGCCATATAGTTACATCATTTGCAGTATGTCAAAATGTATCCCACATTCTCTTCTGAAATACTTTGTTTGGATATTTGGAGTCAAACTGATCCCTGTTTCATATTAGCCTCATTAATAGGCATATAATTGTAAGATAATTAAGCAATAACTCTTCTATCTCAGAGCAAGTTGTATACATGCATTCCACTTCTATGTTTTTTAATTATCCTATAAGAAATCTTGCAGCTACCATCATTACTTTATTAGAGTATTTTGTTTTCCTTTTACATGGAAAAAATAATAGTGACAACTTATTTTTTTGTTGTTGATTAATTATCAAGAACTGTTTTCACAAACTGTTTTCTCCTACTCAACTAACTCTATAGATGGTCAGACTGTTTTATTAAAATTAATTATTTGCTATTTTGCCCATTATTTTGTGAATAATTTATCTGGAAATAATTGGTCCAGATTCTCAGATGCTTTTAATCAGAAGAGCTCTACTGGAACCCAGAGAATTTTACTGATTAAAACCAGCTGAAAATTTGATCCATCTGCTGCCATGGTGGCCTTAATGTTGAACATAGGCTTTAACATGGTATTAATTTGTATAAGGTAAAATTGCTTTACTTTTATTTCTTATTAACTTTCTTAGCATGAGTACTCTCAAAACCATAATGGTATCCTAAAAATATAGCATTCGAGTCCAGTTACTTGGCTAAATCTTGAAAATCTTTTCAATAAAGCATCAGTTGCTCAAGAAAACATTCACTTCAAAGAAAACCACAGACAAACCATGATGTTTTAGGAGCAGCATAAGGACAATCCCTTTTATATACTGATCATGACACTCAGTGTCAATGATAAGTACCATGCTTGCGATTCCTGGTCTCCTTTCTGTAGCTACAGTTGCAAGATTCACAAACAAAATAATTTTGTCCAGCCCTTCCCACAGCACCACAGTGAAGAACATAACAGTTGAGAGTGTCTTTGTCCCAGATGTCTTTATTCTACACATAACAAATGCTGTCACTTAGCAGCTGCTCCTGTGGATAGTAGGTGTATCAACATTTCAGCATGTGCATTATCAAATGAAGCTGGGTGATAATTTTAGCATGTAATTTGGAAAAGACCACAAAATTCAGATCATGAGCTTTCTGGGTAATGCTCTAACTTGCAAGCAGACTAGCAAAAGTAAAGGGCTGAACTGTGTAGATTTCTGTTATATTGTAAAAGTTTTCCAAACAAAACTGGAATAGTAAATAGCTTAAGAGAAGTGAAGGATATTTTTGACCAAGACTTTTATAATGTTCTCCCTCATTAAATTGCAATAAATATTCTCTCCTGTCCCTTCTATCAGAAACAACAATGGTGAAACTGAAATAAACCATGGCATGAAGAACTCTTAAGAGCATTTTTAAGGCTCCATTTTCACTTCAGCAGGAAGGACAATATTCCTGCAAGGAAATGCTGAGATTGAAAGTGTCAGAATTTATATATAAATGCACTTCCTCAGTTTTATTCAGGAAGCTGGAAACTGTTTGGTGGGATTTCATGTGAGTGAGTAGGGAGAGGAGAAGAGAATAGGGTTCCACAGAACTGGGCACAAGAAAACAATTTTTTTAGAGGTAATTGGTAGCCAAGGTACCAAAGGTATCCAATTCCCATATTCTTTCCTGTAATAGGAGCTTAGCACAAAATACCAGTATCATCCAGCTATTTTGTTTAAGAGTGACCTGGTAAATATTGAAGTATTTTTTTTATTGTTGAGCAAAAGATAGCAAAACGCCTGGAGGAAAAAGTAAATTAAAATCTCCAAAAAGCTGAGAACAAATTTTTTGAAAAATGATTTAGCTTCTTCTAATTCTTCATATTGTTATGGTAACTCACTGAATTTTGTCCCCGGACACTAAATGCCGTGTTAAAAATATGAATATTTCTAACATTGGCTAATGCCAATATGGATTTTTTTGTTATGGCTTATTTTGAAATTTGGCAAATTTTTTGGTCAGATATTTTCCACAATGGAGTAGGTAACAGGATTTCATGCACAGACATTCTGAAATTTCCTAATCAATTGTATAGAAAGTTGTTTTTTGATAATCCTCATTTATTACTTTGCCATGGGAAAAAGACCATGTCAATCTGGGTCTACTTGTATACAACCCTTCATGTTTGGGCTGAATGTATCTGACACAATGCAAAAGCAGAAGTACAAGTAAGAGTGAACAAATTCATATGTATTTGAATAATCACTTAATTTTTTTCAATAAATTATAATTTAGCTAGTTGAAGTTCATATTTTATGTGTTCCACAATATTCCATGTAAATAATACAAACTTCTCACATCTAATAAACTGATGTATCATATATACTTCATATTCTGAGTACCTGTTTTCAGTCATTTCAGATATTTTCATAGATTCAGCTCTACACTTCTGAATTTTAATTGCTCCCGGCTGAACCGCCATTGATTGCTACATGTCTTCTGTAGCTCGCGCCACAGCGCCCCCTGCAGCCGCGGGGGAATCATTGCACCTGCCCTGCCCATCGAGCGCCACCAGCCCCCCCTGCCGGCTGTGACCATCACTGCACCCAAGGGGACAGTGCCTGCAGGCCCAGAGGGCTGGGACCGGGTTCCTGGTTCTGTTTGTTGTTAATACTGTAGGAGTTGTTGTTTGTTCACTTTATTATAAATACTAGTAAAGAATTGTTATTCTATTCCCATATCTTTGCTTGAGAGCCCCTTAATTTCAAAATTACAATAATTCAAAGGGAAAGGGTTTACATTCTCCATTCCAAGGGAGGCTCCTGCCTTCCTTAGCAGACACCTGTCCTTCAAACCAGGACAAAAATGAATTAATTTAATCATGAAATGTATTGATACCTTATTGATACCTTGAACATAGCTCTTGCTTCACATTGGATGACAGATAGAAGGAACTGAATAAACGTTTTGTTTGGATCTCTAAATGTTTTTTTTTTCTTCAAGGAAGGAGATATTTCCTTTCTTCACTATGTTAGCATCCTTAAGGACAAGCTTCTTGTTAGAGAGATGCCTCTGCCTAAATTGGGGTGCAAACAAGACCATATAGCAAAGGCAATAGCATGGATTTCATTTAAAAGTAAATGTGAGGGAGAGAGAGAAAGAAAAAGGCAGCTGGCAGGGTGGAGAGACAATGACAGAAAGACTAACTAATTAGAAAATATCACCACTCTGTGGATCCCAATGGCATCCTGTTGATTCTGTTCTGGTCTTCTCGGTGGTGATGGTCCCACAAAACACAGAGTTCAGTGAATTAATATATATTCAGGCTGGTTGGGAACACCCAGGTACCTCCTCTGGCAGGGAAGTTTTACACCATCTTTTGCCATAGATTCTGGATTGGTCGCATCACTTTGCATCACGTGCAGTCCTCTGGTGCAAGGCCTCAGGAAAGAGTCTGGGGATGCTTCGGGGGTCTTTGATGCTTTATGATCCCTCCTCAGCTGCCTCTCTTGTGAATGTCCCGTGTGTGTGTGGCCTTCCCAGGGTGGGGGGATTTTACAACCAGTTAGAAAAGCCAGTTTGCACAAGGGATTATGGGTGTTCACCACACCCCCAAAACTTTCCTCTTCTCCCCTTGGTTTGAGGGGAATGTGTGCAAACCTGGCCTCAGCAAATGAGTCTGTGGGCTACGGCCTCCCCCACCCTGAACTCGGCCAGAACTGATTTTCAGGACAGGTACTGCATTTGGCTTTCCTTGTGGATACATTCTTCTTCAGCCTTGTTTACTTTTCCCCAACCTGAGATAACTGCACAATAGTCACTGTTAGGTGGCATAACTCACAGTCCAGTTTCAGTCAGGAGGCATATTCAGGGAATCCATTATTCAGGATCCCCACAGGGATCATCGATTCCAACTCCTTGCTTCATACAGGACTACCTAAAACTAAACTCCAAGCAGGACTGAAGAGTCATCTGGTAGATTCTGTGTCTGGTTAAACATCATATTGACATGTTTCTGTCTATTTGTGTCTAGTCATTTCTCGTGATGCAGTCTCACCTGAAGCACATGATCTCCTTGGGCCCATGACTGAATGCCTCCATTAATCATGATATCTGCATTAGTCAGACACTTAGGTCACCCTTCCTAACAGCTAAATGTCAGCAGAGAAGATTCCACGGGCCTAATGGAACTTGCATTTAGAACAGCATTATCTAAAAACCCCTTCTGATTCCCAATGTTATGGATTTTCTCTGTCAGTAAAAAAACCCACCTTTTAATACTTAAACACAGTAATATTTAATCTTATTTTAGCTAAATGGAAATGTATTGTGTTTTGTGAGTATGTATTAGCTGTGGTTAACAAATATTGCATATTACCTGTGTTTTAAAGCTAAGTTGTACAAGTATAGAAAGGAGAATCATGGAGAAATAGTTCTTGTGGATCAGAGGAAATATGCATGGGTATCTCCAAAACTGAGACACACCCATAAAATATGCAGTGTCTGAACTCCTATATCAATTATATCAGTCAAAATTTGATTTGCTGTACATTCAACATGTATTTCAGTAATATACCAATTTAGAGAAAATACAGTAACTGATCTGTTATTACACTAACAAAACCACTTTTATTTGTGCCAGGAATAACTGCATATTTTCAGCAAGATAAAAAAAAGGAATGTTTTTCTGTGTAAATAATAGATAAAGAACAACAAAAAAAAGCACAATCCAGCTATCTTCTCTGCAGAGAAAAATAAACCCATATAAGCCCAATTTGTGTAGAAAGACCCATTAGGCAGGAAGTTAGTAAGCCAGAGTCTGTCGTACGATTCTGAAGGGAATAAGTTAATGTTGGGAGTTTGGTGCCTTAAATAAGAAATTGCGGAAGGAAGAATTTTCATCATTTCATTATTTCTCATTAGCAATTTACTCTAAAAACACTTTGGACAAGCATTTTACAATACTAGTGTATAAGCTAGAAGAACACTGTTATAATAAAGTTATTACAATCAAGAGGCTAGCTTATGACTCCCAGCACTTCCACTCCAGAGTGTTCCACATCCCCAGGGGATGGTGTTATTGCAGAGGTGCATCACTTTAATAACACCAGAAAAAAGAATCAAGTCTTGAGTGTCATCTGAATGAAGGATGAATTCTCAATTTGGTTATATACAAGGAGATTTGTAAGCTTCAGAAGACCTTAGCCTTATACTTTCTGGGCGCAGGTATGATAATTTACCATTTCTGTTCCATTAAGCACAGTGGTCCATGCTGCCATATTTTTAGGCACAAATCTGTATTTTGAATGCCTGAAGGGGTTAAGATGCATGTCCTTCCTGGATAGCAAATGTGAAAGTAGTGGAATGCTCTGGGTATCCTGACACACTGTATATGGAAAGTCTACCTTCCAAAACTTAAAAAAGGGAGTAAGGTTTGTTTGTCATATGATATCCAGCTGTAAACCTAGCACTGCCAAGTGCAGCACTAAACCGTGTCCCTAAGTGTCACATATACATGTGGCTTACAAGCACACACAGTTCCTAATCTTTTCCACTGAAGATATTGCCAACCTTTCCACTGAGGTTAATGCTGGCTGACTGAGACTGTATATACATGTACACTCATTCAAAAGATGCTTTTAACTAGTGTATGTATGATACTTATAATATGGCTGGTGTCTCTATTTTCTAATTATTCTTGTCTTTGCCTTTTTCTCCTTTCAGTCAGGAAATGGAATGTGAAAGAACTATTAAATGCAGCAAGGTAACGTGGGAATGGGATGAGGGATCATAAGTGAGAAAAAAATCAGAACTGGAAAAGCAGTATACAGCAATAGTCCTTTTTCTTGTAATTTAGGACAGGTTTCTCTAACCCAGTAGAAAACAGATTCCCTTAGGTATTTTGAAAATCCCACTTTATTTGTCTCTACAAGGCTGCTCTCAAAGATAGGTATGACGTCCTGCTGATTGCTTACGAAGATCTAAGGACTCCACAAGGAACATGCCTGATAGAAATCGTTTGTGAAAATTACCCAGCTCAGATTTCCTGGAAATACAGTCACAATAGTAGATAAAAGTGTAAAGGACTAAGGCTGTGATGCAACTCTCATCAAAATTACATGGTGATGGACCACTCCACAAAAATACAGGGGCAATATTCTTGAAAGAGTTTCAGTGATGCATGTATTACAAATCAGTCCTGCAAGGATGACTGTGCATATCCAGCTTCTGCGACATAAAGTTCAAAAATCACAAATTGATATTTGTCATGGATTGTGCAACTACTTAATGATTTTACTCACAGTTGCTGTACATTATGTTTCTTCAAAAAGAGTAGGCCGCTTATAGCGAGGAAGGTTGGGGGCTTATTTCGTCCTGCCTGCTGCACACTGGGAGGTAGCTGTAAGAAGGGAGATGTGTTCTCTCCAGATAGTAACAGGGATGCTTCATGGGAGGGTCACTTCAGATTGCAAGGTGGGATGGGCAGAGCGAAAAGGGAGGAGTAGAAGTCATCTCAGCAGGTTAAATGTTCTCAGAAAGGGCAAGAGTAATTTCAAGGGAGATTGCAGGGGACAGCAAAAAGCAGAGGGGTGGATGGTGTCTCTGAGGTTAGGACAACCCATGGGTTACTGTAGGACTTGCAGGCTGAGAAAGGTTGAACTTCCTTTCTTCACAGACTATCACAAGTATAGTTAAAGAAGAAAAATTCAGCAGCCATGCATCTGCTCTTTCCAAACTGGTGTTAAACAGGACATAGACTTGAACTCCTGGTGGTCAGTGTCACTTAGGGAAGGGGGCTTTTGCCCTCCCTTTGCAATTTGTCTGGCTCTGCTTCTGGTTTGAGCGGAGCATATACTCCTCTGTGTGGGATTAGCACATTCCTTTCAGCCTTGCATTTAGGCCTGGAGTCTTTTTTTCCACCATCTTCACAAACTGAGATCTATTGTGGATACATTTTTACAGCTTCTACATGCTCTCATTGTTGGTATTTTTACAGCGTGGTAAACTAGTAATTGATGGTAATAACACTTGTCTTTTCCCTGCTTCATTTCTATGGGTAGTTATTGTTAAAAAAGTGTCAAAATGTAAGCATATTCTGATTACACATACATATCTTTTGTACCGTATTTCTGACCTCAAACTTAGGAAATGCATGTCCACCTTTTGACTCTTTCTATTGTATCTATGAAGGGGAACAGAGAAAACAAACAAACAAAAAAGATTTTGTTGTATGTTTGACCTTTTTCCCTGAGCTCTTTCTCTCTCAGTTCTACCTCAAAATTATATCTGGAAAGTGGCAGGAACCAATCCAACACTACTGCCAAACAATGCAGGGGTGCAAGTCTGTGCTTACTACATAGGATCCAGAACATGTTTTTCCTTAGGCAAAGAGCAAAGCAAAACAATTTGACATAAGGATAACTCAGTGGAGAAAAAAAACAGAAAAAGTAAGGAGAAAATAGCAGGGACCAGAATCAAATCATTGGGACAGAGAGATTAGACCTAAAAGTAGATTAAAACCAAGAACACAAAAGGAAAAGGTGGGCATATTTTTAGGGGAAAAACTGTAATAATTTTATTGAATATATTCATTTGTAGTCATGCTTTGGAGGATGATAAAAATGCAAATCAACATTGCAGTAAATAAACAGGAATGATGACAGAAGGCAGAAATATTTGAAAAAGTCAAAACCTCAGTGACACCCAAGACTGTACCAGGTGTTTTCCCATATTGCATATATTTCTTTGTCTGGAATGATTAGCATGCAAGGCAATCTCAGAGAATTTCAGGTACCTGTGATAATTTTTTCCTTTGAGGCCGTCAGGGAGTCTTTCATTTCTCTGTCTTCCTAGCCTATGAAGTCTCTGGAAAAAAGTCCAACATCTAGATGGAAAGACAGATGTGCAAACACTTCACAAATCAGTATCAGCCATATTCTCAAAATAGACCTGATCTAACTATTCACAATGGTGTGTGATAGATGAACATCACACACCATTTCTTTGCACAGGCATCAAAGATTTCTCTCTGAAGCTTCTAGTAGTGGTGGTACAGTTTTTAAAGTTATCTCATATTTGTGTTAGCAGCCATTATGTCCCACACTTCAGGTAAGGACACAATAGGGTAGAGCTGGTTCTTAGTAGATATTTTGGCTTTCTGCACTTGGACCTGTTGTATACAGCTACATATGACTCAGTGTTCAGAAAGCTGGAAACTTTTTGTGATAGGTCAGCTCTGTGCTAGAGGACGTTTGTCAGCAAATGGTCCTCAGTTATGAGGACATTTTACAGAGACAATTTTGTTACATAATAATAAACACACCATACTGAAAGGATATTCTCCTACTTTTCCTTTCTTGGTAAATGCAAGAATGCTTTTTTTCATCTTGCATGGTGAGGGGTGTTTTGACTGAAATTTGTGTGCCGTTTAAACCAATACTGTTCTGCCCTTGGTTTCACCAGGGTGAAATTTCATATTTTACATGAAGAAATGCCCCTATACAGATGCAACTACTCCTTTATCAGCAATAGTATAAATTGAAATTAATTCTGTTTGGTGCACGTAAATTGAGACTAATACTTACATAGGTAATTGTTCCTATAACCTCCACAAACATATCTCCTACTGAAAGAAGTTTCAAGGAAAAAGATATCAGCAAGCCAAAGTGAACTAATCCCAGAAGATCTTTGCAAAGAACTTCTTATTGTTAATCTTTAGTGAAGCAATCAGTATATTGACTTTGTCTTTTAATAATGTTGTGTACAAAGTAACATGAGGAGTGAGAACAGTTCCTTTAAGAAAAGAAGAATGAGGTCAGAGATTAATATGAGTGACAGCTAGAGGGATGCTGGCTTCTAGCTATGGACCATGGTGGTCACAATCCAGGAGAAGCTTGTTAAAAATAAATCAAAACCTAACAGATTCCCATCCCAGGATAAAAAAAGGACTCCTTAAATAGCTGAGTTTAACACATTTGAAAGCTCCAGTAGTGTTATTTGTTCCAGAGAAATGCAACTGAATAAGCCACACAATGGTGAAGATTGAGATTCTCTTGCCTGAGATGAGGGCAGGCTGTCATAGCACTGACTGTGTCCTGTTTCCACAAAGGTTAAAAAAATGCCCAGGTTTCTCAGTCTGGATCATCATAGGCAGAATCAGTTCTCACAAACTAAAAATCTTGTAAAGAGCTATATGGGAAGGAAGTGTGAGTCTTCTTACAAGAAGAATTTTGTAATTTTTCAGACTACAAGAAGTAGGATGATCAAGAGTGACAGAAAAACACCACAGAGTAAAGATTATGGAAACTGAATTGGTGAAACCTACTGAAAATAAAAGCCCTAGACAAAAAGCCTCAGAAAATTTCAAACCTGGCAAGCACTTGTTTAGATCACAGGATCACAGGTAGTTTGGCAATTCTACACAAGAAGACAAGGTAAATTTTATTATGCTGGGATATCTAAAAGGAAACAGAGCCAACTGGGGTTACTGAAAGCCAGAAATATACATGTGATTCCATGTGACTAGTCCAAGGTTGGAACACCTAAACTGAGTAGAGACATGATCTCTCATTGTTTAAATTTAGAAGAATACTAAGTTTTTACTATTTAGAACATAAAGCTATGTATATCCATCTAAAAAAAATAACTCAAGAAACGAAAATAACTGAACTAGATTTCCTAGCATATGCAATGGATTCTCTGAAAAGGTTAGGTTTCCATCACAGCATACAGAATCCATATTTAGGTCCGGAGTATCAGTCTCAATTGTTTCTTTTATACTTTTCTGCTTTATTTTTTTTCCTCGTATGCCGCACGAGAGTATTAGAGCTGACCTGAACTGATTCTTAAAAAAATTAAGTTTATAAAAAATCCTATTTTGGAAAAAAAACCAAAAAAACCAACTTTGCTTGTGGCATAGAAATGGAGCAGTAGTAAAAATAAATAAAATAAATAAAACCAGGAAAAATGAAAATGCTTAAGGCCACTCTGAGTAAACATCAGGCAATCTGTTTATAAAGAGAAAGAAACAAGATATTACCACCATGAAGTAAAATAAATTGCCCAAGCAAAATAAAATCACTCCTTGGATGAATGAGAAAAGGGAAACAATTTGATAACTATAAATTGAAATGGTCTGCTCTTGAAGAAAGAGTAACTTCAGGGAATACTTATATTCATTTCCCAAACTTTGTGATATTGAGAATATAAGAATTGTTACGGAGACCATAGATTTTCTTTAAAAAAGTGCCAATGGGAAATCCAGCTGTGATCTCTGCTACATGCATGGGAATAATCCACAATGGTTAAAATAATATTAGGTGCAAGAGCAATCATTACTAATGAAATGAGAACTGCCATCAAGTATACAAAGGTAAAACAGAACTGGTAAACAGGAAGGTGTGTTAATTGAGGCAACATTCAGAATGCCATTAGCAAATGCCCAGTTGGAAGGGTCTTCAAGTATAATGCTGGATACAAACCAAACCTATGTATAAAGAAAATTTTTTTCAGAATATATGTAATTCACATGTAGAAAGGCTCCATGGTTATCAGTACTCTGTCTGCAAGAATTTGACTGAAGGGTGGATTGAAGATGCCAGCAAGAGAAATAATTTTTAAAAAGAGACTCCACAAGAAAAAAAATTTGTTATATTATTTTCAGTGATAGAGTGTAATATTAAAGGACATAGATGTCTTCCCTGATGATGAGTGATAAAAGATGTGTAGTTCAGACACCAGAGTTATTGAAGAACATTTGATATAAAAGTACAACTCATTGCAGTAGTAAACTGGTCCAAAATCCTTTGGAAAAGGACTGAAACAAGAATCCATTTATCATGGTGTACTTTGAGGCAAGCACTAAGATATGCATTCAGAGGCTGGTGAACTGTGGGGAGATGGTTACATTTCTGTGTGCTTCAGTGTCATGGATAATGCTATTATTATGAGTCAGTAAATTGTTAATATCACTTTTCCCCAATAAGAACAACTCTTCAAATCAGTACATCAAATGAAATTAATCTTGCAGTGATCCCAGCTGGGGCCTGCCCGCCCAGGGCAACTGTGCTGAAGATGTCCTGGGGGTCCTAGTGGGCAGCAACCTGAGCCTGAGCTAGCTGTGAGCTCCAGCAGCAGTGGTGGCCAAGAGCATCTCCTGTGCTGTATCAGCAGAAGCACAGCCAGCTCATTGAGGGAAGGGCCTATCCCTCTCTACTCAGCACTTGCTATTTCCCTCGTTGCAGTTTTTCAAGACCTAACTGGATAAAGCCCTGAACAATGTGGTCTGATCTCAGAGCTGACCCAGCTTTTAAGCAAGAGGTTGAACTAGAAACCTCCTGAGGTCCCTCTCACCCTTCGTCATCCTATGATCCTACAATCCTAACCAAGGGAAAGGATATAATGCGGTTAATATAATGACAGACCAAAGGAGAGTGACAGTATACAGATGCAAAAGGGTCATTCTCTTTCCATGTTATCTACTTCGGAGAAGGATGACGTATGTCCTATAAGTATAGACAACAGAAAACTAACTCCAAGAACCCCTGACTTTAAGAGAGATTTTAAAGGCTTATGAATAACTTAGACTAAAGGTTAGCATTCGTATCTTCTTATTAAAGTGAAACCAATCACAAGTCCATGATTATCACTTAGGTTGTGGCCTAAGACTCACAAGGAAAAAGTCACATTTGTACTGAATTCTTCCATGCCCTGCACCGTTTCAACAGTGTTGGAAGACATTGTCCAGAGGATCTCAGTAAAGAAGTGTTCACTGACATAGTATTCCATCTGACTGTATCTATAATTTCAGATATCATACTGAAAACTATACAAAACTTATCAGAAAGTGTGAACTTCCAGAAACCTTGTCTTACTGTGGAAGGCGAGTGTCAGCTGGGCATTGTGTAATAAACCAAAAGGCATAGCTCTTCTTCAGACCTTAAAACAAAATGTGTCTTTTCAATGAAGGAACCTAGATAGATAAATAAATAAATGCCCAAGTCCTATGAAGACCATAATCCTATAAGGGGTTTCCAGGAAAGCAATGTGCTTGGTTTTTCAATCCCAGACACTGTGACTTCTGCTGTGATCCTTAACAAAGATTGCTGTGAAATGAGGAGTTATTGATCCACACAGCAGCTGACCTGAGTAAGTTAAGGTTTATGCTTTACTCCAAATAGTACTTGGCCTTTAGGGCTCTGCTAAATGGCACAAATCTCTTGACGTGGGATCACTAGTAATGACGCCACCAGCATGACCTTGTTTTTATCTCAAAGCGAAACAGGATGTTTTCATATAAACATCCTTTTGGTCAGCAGCAGAAATGATGAATAGAGTTGTTTACTTGTAGGAAAACCCAATAAAGGCTTTAATGCTAATGAACTTCACTATGGACAGGTTATATACCGTCTGCAATGCCCTGACCAGAGGTCTGTCAGATGTCGTGCCATCACAGCGTTCCCAGAATCAGAATGGGCACAACACTTTGTAATTTAGTATATCTTTTCTGGGATGTTAATAAAATAGTTATCTTTTTTGGAAATCTATGTGACTTTCTTATTTGGATTCAAAAATAACCAGCACCTCCTGGAATAAAACATTGTACAAAAGAAATGTTATTATCAGACAACTACTGCCCAGTTAATTGTCAGCAAGAGAAGACCAAAGAGCTTTAAAACAGTTGATTTACAGCTTCTTTAGTCTTGTAATTATGGCCAGACTCCAGGCATCTTATGTGCCCTTTCTTGAGTAAGCAACCAGAGGTCAGCCCGCTACCAGTACTGAGAGGCTATTTGTCACTCTCTACATATGTGTCAAGATCTTTAATAGCTGACAAGACAAAAGGAAAACAAGAGGCTTCAGTTTGAACATAGTCTAATAGAGAAGGATTCAGAGATTGTCCTTTCTTATAATTTGCAGTTTGTAATGGCGCTAACTTAATCTGTTCAATTTCAGCAGCTCAGCTAGATGGTTAGATGGAACTGCGGGTGCTAAGATTTTAACTTCACTGCAACATACAATGCTGGCTAGCGGAGATGATAATATTTAGCTGGCATAGGGCTGTATAACAGGCAGAATGCATGTGGAAAGCAGTCCTGAGCTCTCTGCACACTCTCAAATCCCCACAACAGCACAGGGATTAAAATTAGAGATTACATGACTGGGAGATTTATAGTACTAAATAAAAGCAATGGCATATAGAGCCTGATGAAAGAAATTAGAAATAAAAGGGAATCCTGTGAAGTAAGATAATTTCTCTAAGAGTGACCAATATTGTGCAGCTCTGATGGTGTTCTGAGATGCAGGATGTGGGACCTCAAGGGCCCAGTCGAGCAGTTAAAATAATGTAGGAAACGAAAGAGTTACAAAAAGAAAGTTTCACTTGGGAACAGAGCAAGCAATAAACCTAGCCAGACACAGAGTTTTTGGCTTGCAATGTGAGAAAACATGCAACATTTTATCACAAGAACTTATGAATGTGTGAAGCAGGAAGTCCAGATATAGTTAGCAGACATAAGTATTATTTTCCCAACACCAACTTTCTTTCTAGCCCCATTGTTTCCTGGTTTGATTATGCCCTGAAGCGTAAGAGCAGCTTCCCTTATAAGTGATTTTATTTGTGGTGATTCCATATAAACATGCTTTTAATAGTATTATACTGTTAAACACCATGTGGCAATTACATAGGTTATTTACACAGTTTGTAAACAAATGTCTTGTGTTCCTTTCTATGCAATTACACATGCTGAGGTAAGTAAAATCAGAAAACACTATTAACCATTATTTTATATGCTTTCTAATCTTTCAGGCTCTTCTTTAATAGAGAGTTTTTCATGACTCTTACTATTTTTACCATGTGCATTCCCTAACAACTGCACTGTAATATTACTCAATAATTTGTTTGAAGTGACTAGGTCAGATTTGTTAAGTCATTGTTGTATAGCCTTTCACATGAATCAGTTCTCCATGTCAGTGTTCTAATATTTTTTGTTTCCCAATTAGTTGCTTAAGAAGTCTCCAAGAGGTTGCAAAAAGACTAGAATCTGTTTTTAACAAGGTTACCTTCCCAAGAAAGAGTGTCTTTGAAAATTTGCAGCATTCTGGATGAGTTTTTTAATATTGTGGCATAATTTTCATTTTTTTGGTTTTATGGTTTTACCCTTTCTTTCTTCCTTGCATGATGATGAGTAATTTTGCAGATTTATATGAAAAGACTGTTTAAGGCACCGAAATCTGTCAATTCTGTTCTGGTATATCTTTACTTTAGAAGCTGACCAGTTTCTCACCTTAGAAGTTCATTATCTCTTACCCTGTGTCTATTTAATTTCATAATTGCCTGTTTAGTGGGTTGTTTGAAATGCTTTCTGAAGTACAAATAAATTAGTAGGATATCCTATATTGACTGTTTAGCTGAAATGTTACAACCATTATTATCCATTAAAAACCCATATGATTTTAACAAGGCGATTTACAATTCTCATTCCATTTACATTTTAAGGCTTCCTGTTCAGATTAATTCTGGTCATTTTTGGTAGTACATTAGAGGTTGTCAAAGATTTAATCCTTCAAATTTGTCTCTAATTTTTGTAAAAAAGCAGCTCAGCTATTTAAAAAAAATTACTTTCAGCACTGTCAGAGGAAAGATGGCATATTATGCCATGGACCCCCTATGCTGTAATATTCATTAATCATCCAAAATCATAGAATGGTTTGTGTTGGAAGAGACCTTGGAAGATCATCTAGTTCCAATCTCCCTGCAGTGGGCACGAACATCTTCAACTAGATCAGGTTGTTCGTAGCCCCGTCCAACCCGACTGAATGTTTCCAAGATGGGTCATGTACAACCTCTCTAGCCAACCTGTTCCAGTGTTTCACCATCCTCAATGTAAAAAAAAATTCTTCTGTATTCCTAGTCGGAAAATACCCTCTTTTAGTTTAAAATCATTACCCATTGCCCAGTTGCTACAGGCCCTAAAAAAGTCTATTCACAATGTTCTTATAAACCCCCTTTAAGTATTGAAAGGTTGCAATGAGGTCTCCCTGGAGTCTTCTCCAGGATGAACCACCCCAGCTCTTTCAGCCTGTCTGCATAGGAGAGGTGCTCCAGCCCTCTGATCATCTTTGTGTCCTTCCTCTGGACTCGCTCCAACAGGTCCACGTCTTTCTTGTGCTGAGTACCCCAGAACTGGATGCAGCATTACAAGTGGGGTCTCATAGAGGGCAAGAATCATCTCCCTTGACCTATTGGCCAAGGTACTTTTGATGCACCCCGGGATATGATTGGCCTTCTGGGCTACAAGAGCACGTTGCTGGGTCATGTCCAGGTTTTCATCCACCTTAAGTCCTTCTCCTCAGGGCTGCTCTCAATCCATTCTCTGCCCAAACTGTATGTGTTCTTGGAATTACTGTGACCCAGGTGCAGGATCTTGCACTTAACCTTACTGAATCTCATAAGACTCCCATGGGCCCACTCTTAAGCTTGTCCAGACCCCTCTCTCTGGCATCCTGTCTCTCAGTCATGTCCATCAAACCCCTCATTTTGGTGACATCTGAAAACCTGCTCAGGGTACATTTATTATACTGTCTATGTCATTGACGAAGACATTAAATAGTACTGGTCCCAGTACAGGTCCTGAGGGGCACCACTCATAACTGATCTCCATTCAGACTCTGAGCCATTGACCACTACTCTCCAGATGTGACCATCCAGTTTAGTTGGATGTTTCTTAACTGCCTCTTTCTGTGCTTCTGTGTTAAGTGGATCCTTCGCTTTATGTGAAAAGATCAGCCTCCATCCTGGGTATCACTGTCAACAAAGAGAATCATGATATAAATCCATTAGTTCCCTTCTTGCCATTTCCTTACTTTTTTTTTTTTTTTTCTGTTTTGTTCAGACTCAAATCTTTTCCCCAAGGTTTTTTTGCAATTCCCAAATTCATTATGCATTTCTAATTCTAGTACTTCTCCAAAAGGATTATGGATTGCCCTTACCTGATGTTGACATTGCTGCCGCCCCTGGGCTAGAGTGAATCATCTCCTGGGAAGAATAAAACCAAAACTTATTTAAAAAAATACTTAGTACTTAATTTAACTTTAAAAAAATCATTGGCTGATTCAGAAGGAAAAGAACTCTTCTGACTGGAAAGAAGATGTCCAAGCCTGGGCACTTAATCTTCTGTATGTTGAAAGCTGTGGGTCATGTAAACATATAGTGTGCTCATCAGACCTTGAGCAAGCACGCAAGAGTGTTTCTCAGCAAAGTCTTCATCAAGATGACACTTAAAAGTAATTGGACAGCTTTAGGTTGTTAATAGGTGCAGAGTGAACAAAGAGATGGGGATACCAAGGCAAGGATATTTCTGGTGGATTTCCAACTGAATTGTGTAACATTCTCCTTTGGGCCAAGCAAAGATAGAATTAACTTTAGAGCTTTCACTTCTGCTGTTCTGTCAATGTTGGTTTGTATGACTTCTAGTACTGCCTTTCAAATTTCCTGCAATGTTGTTGCCTGTTATAATTAACACTGCTCTCTTTACAATTTAATATGGTCCTTCTGCTTCTCCTTGAGGAAAAGTGCTTCAGTTTTCATAAACTGTCACATTGACAGACTGGGGCTGTGAGAGCTGTGTATCTGAATATTCAAACACTTTAGCCCTTGCAAACCTTACAGATTTTTAGTCATTGTGTTGGTTTTGGCTGGGATAGAGTAAATTTTTTTTCATAGAAGCTGTTATGGGACTGTGTTTTGGATTTGTGGTGAAAATAGCGTTGCTTTTGTCATCATTAAGCAGTGTTTGCGCAGCATCAAGGCCTTTCCTGCTTCTTACCTCAGTCCAGCAGTGGGGAGGATGTGAGTTCACAAGAGGCTGGGAGGGGACACAGCTGGGATAGCTGATCCCAGCTGACCCAGGGGATATGCCACAACGTATGGTGTCACGTTCAGCATATAGAGCTGGGGCAAGAAGGAGAAGGAAGGCGGAGGGAGGAGATGTTCACAGTGATGGTGCCTGTCTTCCCAAGTCACTGTTATGCATGATGGAGCCCTGCTCTCCTGGGGATGGCTGAACATCTGCCTGTAACTGGGAAGAGGCAAATGAATTCCTTGTTTTGCTTTGTTTGTGTATGCATATTTTGTTTGCTTTACTTAAACTGTCTTTATCTCAGCTGATGATTTTTTCTCAATTTTACCATTCTGATTCTATTCCCCATCCCACCAGGGGTGGGCGTTGAGCAAGTGGCTGTGTAGGACTTGGTTGCCTGCTGGGTTTAAACCATGACAGACATACACCACCAATTTCTCCAGCTTTTAAAGTCCTGAAAGTGATCTTACATCGTATGAAGAGAGATACCTTTAAACTGCACCAATGTATGTCTCCTCAAAACACAGAGTTTTCAGCTGATCAGATATCTGTCCTGAACAGCATTATGCACCAGTCAACTACAGCCAGAGTCATGCTCACATGGTGCTAGAAACCCCTGTTTGATACTGGGTAAAGCAGCCTGAAACCTTAAGGAAGACAAAATCAGCAGGTGTAATCTGTGACTGCATACTTCATCAGTTCTTGCCATCAGAAGCCAAACAGGATGCTAATTTTTCCAGAAATTGAAAACTTGAATCTTATCATTTGTGCAGAATTAAAATGGAAATTATTTGAAATAAATAAAGAGGAAAATTGTTAAGATATTGGAAAGAGACAAAATAGACTCTAATTTATTCAGATTACGGAACTTTCGAAGTACAGAAATATGCTTTAACTCAAAGGAAACAGATGAACTTAGCTAAAAATGGCAAAAAACTGCCTTGACTTTCTTGTTGAAAGGGTGGTTATTTTCTACAGTTTCTGCAATGAGCTAAAATGAGCAATTTATTTTGTATTTATTTGCCTTCAGACATGTTTCTATTTATGGCCACATGGTATGCTCAATGGAGTCTTAAAATAGTGAGGCTGGGTTCACAAGATGACTCAATGGATCAGCACGTAGAAGAGGGCAGATGCAGCCTCTCTGTTGGGGGCAGGATGACAGCAAGTGCTCCTTGTTACTCCCCTATGGGTGTCCACAGTATTCTGTGGAAGCAGCTTCTCCAGTCCCAGTATGACATTTTTGAAATAACCACAGTTAGTATTTGACATCCCTGTTGGTCTTACCAATTGAAAGGCTAAAGGCTAAGTAAACCGTGGTGAAAAATATTGGTTCTCAAATTTTATGACTGTTGGGGTCAACTCAAACAACAATGATGGTTAAGGGGAAATGCTTCCTTTACAGCCACTGGCAGCACGTGCACCATGTGGGCTAAGTACTGCATTCTCTATTCAATAATACTGTACAGGGTGTGGGTGCCCAGGCCTCGGCAGCAGTGGGGGCTCCGTGAGGGGAGGCCGGGGGCTGCCCCAGCCAGACACAGCCGGTTCCAGCCAGACACAGCCGGTTCCAGCCGGACACAGCCGGTTCCAGCCGGATCCAACCGCCCACCGCAGGGCATGGCTGAGCCCACAGCTGGGGCGGGGCACCTTGGGAGAACAAATTCAGGAAAGAGCAAAACACGACACAGAACATTCTGAGGAAAGAGTCAATAAGACAAATAAACTCATGAGCACCAAAGTGAGAACAGAGGGAGAAGGCAATGCTGCTCCAGGCCCTGGAGCAGAGATTCCCCTGCAGCCTGTAGAGAGAACCATGCTGGAGCAGGTATTCACATCAGAATTGTGTTGGTTTTGTCTGAGGTAGGTTTACTTTTCATTACAGTGGCTGGTATGGGGCTGTGTTTTGGATTTGTGCTGAACACAGGATTGATAATAGAGATGGTTTTGTTATAGGAGGTTGGGAGGAAACACAGCCAGGACAGGTGACCCAAACTGACCAGAGGGATATTCCCAAACAAACAACACCATGCTCAGTAGAAAAAGTAGAGGGAAAAAGGAGGAAGGGGTGGGACATTTGGAGTGATGGCATTTGTCTTCCCAAGGAGCAATGATGGGGCCTTGCTCTTCTGGAGATGGATGAACACCTGCCTGCCCATGGGAAGCAGTGAATTAATTCCTTCTTTTGCTTTGCTTGCACGCCTGGCTTTTTCTTTCCCTATTAAACTGTCTTTATGTCATCCTATGAGTTTTCTAGATGTTACTCTTCCTATTCTCTCCCCAATACTGAGGGGGAGGAGGGGAGCGGGGAGTGAGCCTGGCTGCATGGTATTTGGTTGCAGGATAAGGTGAAACCACGACAATAGCCCATGGAGGACCCCCACACTGGTGGATATTTTCCAAAGGAACTGCAGCCCATGCAGAGTCTGTGGTGGAGCAGGTTTATACTGTAAGACTGCAGCCCACAGTGGGGAGCACCCACATTGCACCACTGAGTCTGAGGAGGAGTTACAGGGGCTGGAAATGAAGTTGATCCTGGGAAGAAGGGGTGGATGGAGAGAAGGTATTTTATCTTTTGTCTTTTTTTCCCTCACTATCTACATTTTTTTAATTGACAAGAAATTAAATTGTTCTTCAAGTTGAATCTGTTTTGCCCATGATGGTAGCTTATCTCAACCTTTACCTTTATCTGAACATATCTTTGTCATCTTATTTTCCCACCCATCTTTTTGAGGAGAGGGAGTGAGAGAGCAGCTGAGTAGTGGCCCGCCAGGCAGCCAAGTTCAACGCACCACAGACAGCTCATGTGAACACTACATTGATTAATTTCTATTTTAAATAAATAAATAACTTGATTTTTAATTCAAGCATTTTTCAGTTCTTGAAAGTCAACATTCTTGACTTAGATTTAGCATTGGAATAGAATTCTTGAGTTAGCATCCTTGCTTATGAAGGAGGATTTTCTAGTCTGGCAGGTCTGGATGTCGTGGAGATGCCTTTGCAGGCCAGTATATGCCATCCCTTTTCAGGAACTATGTCCAAGACATTGTCTGGTCTATTTGAGGTCAACCATTTTCTGATGAACAGGATAACTCTGTTTAAATGCCAACAAGACTTTCATTTGAATTTACCTAACTCAGCCCTCTTCTTTGGTAAGGTCTACCAGGACTTTACAGCTACTTTATAAAATCCAACAGACTTCTTATGCTTCTAAGCATATATTGTGAGTGCACTTGAGTTAGAAGGCAGGCTATTTAAAACAATAGTTTCTCATCAACACACTTTCTGATAAGGGTGGAGAATGAAAATTCTCTGAGTACCCTTCTCTTCCACGTATTTCTCCATCAATTCTCAGAGCCAGCTGACCAAGACAGGTGGCTTTGTTTTGCAGAATGTGGCATCACCTAATTAAAAACTTAGTGGCCAATCTGTGACAGTACCTTCAGGTGGATGCTAATCTATTTCATCTGTGAATCAACACTCCAAAATCTGTGCAGTGAAGGTATGCATGTCTGAACAAATAAATTAAGTCGATTATGTTCAGTCAAATACCAACTTCTAAATAAATCTCTCTTAAAATGAATCTATTTTTTATGCTTGTGTTTCTATGAAATGCTTCGTCATATCCAAAACAAGACAGATTACTGCTGGGCTAATACTGTATCTGCTGCCAGGAGCCTGTGATATCTCTTAGAAAATGGAAGAAATTACTACAGTTTTATTAAAAACAAGCAGACAAACAAACCATAGCATTGCAATGGGAGGATATTGTAGTGCTCACATCATTGCTTTTCTGCACTCTGCTGTCCCCAAGGAAAGTACGTCCTGGAATGGACGTCATTGGTACAGATGCTCAGCACTGACTTCCGGATATAGTCAGGAATAGACTGTTCTGCAATACTTTCTTTAATGAATTACCAGGTGTATTTTTGATCCAAAACTATTTTGTTATATAGTCTTCTCTTTTGTAAGACTGCTTTCTTACAATACTATTTCATTTTGGAAAAGCTGTCCAAATTGCTTTTCTTTACCATGTTTTTCCTAAGTTATTATAACTTCTGTGTATTTGACATCATTCTTTTGTGATTAATTCTGTGGACTTGTACTAACTTATTATGTTGTTTACTCTTTTGCTTAAAAAAAAAAAAGGAGTTTATTCCCTGAATATAAATATTTACTCTGAAAATACATGGTGAATTTTTGCCGTTATACCATGTGTTATCATTAATTTATTCAATTTCTCCTGTGTTTTTTTTTCTCACCACTGCACAAACTTTTTGTATTCCAAATTTACATCTTGCCATTTCCCTTTCTTTGTATAATTTTTAAAAATTATTGGGGAAGGTATTTTTCTATTTACTGACTTTGAGACTAATATTAAATTAGTGATTAATCCCAACTTTGTTATATATTTAAAAATAATTCTCTACTTACCCAGACAAATATATAAAGAATTCTTTACATCATAACAAACACTGTCCTGCTGGAAGAATAATAAGAAATAAGTAGATCCCATACTGCCAGTGAAATGATGAGGGTTGAACAGTAGGCCATTTTATTGACAGAGAGGGAAATATTGATCTGGCTCTAACGTTCTGACCAGCTGGATTCTGTACTATTTTAAGGAAAATATTGATGAGAAAATTTTAATTATAGAATCTATAATCTATAGCCACAACCTCTAAAAATTATATAGAGCTGCTTTAGTTCGGGTTTTCCTGTGATATCTATTTTAGTGGCAAATTCTGTTAGAGCAAATCTTGTGTGGCCCTGTTTACAGTTACTTCTTCCAGGTTGTGATTGGTCACATATTTCATTCACCTTTTTTAGCCACTTATGAAATTGGTTCTGTGTCTTTGGATTTAGAGAGGGCATGATAGAACATTTTTCCTGAACAATTATATACATATTTTAGTAAGCTTATTTAGTTCTGTCTCAGTGTTTGTATCTTTATAGCTTATCCTTGATCACATCTATATGTTCACCTATGCTATATTTAGCATACTCATCTGTATGAAGACAGCTATTTCCTTGAATAATCTGACCAGACGTTCTGAATGTGACGACTGATTAAAAAGAATTGTGAACAGTATTTTCACTAACAGAGGACTTGAAGTTATGTTGTTAGAAATTACTGGTACTTAAAAAGAAATATGCAGTCATTTCCCACTGCATTTGTTTCCATAGTGATGAGAAAGTTAAGATGTTAGCAACTCTGTGGATATTTCAGATTTGGGGTTTCATCAAATTCCTAAAAACACCTTGTGGAACTAAGTTTTGTATTCTGCTGGGATTATTCCAACTATGTATAGCAGCACAATTTATGATCACTTTTCTTTAAAGACTATGATACAGGAGAGAGATTTATCTTAATCATCTTAGACATTTAAAATTTAAATTAATTTAAAATCTATTGTCAAGGTCTAAAGCAATAATATTAAACTTCTTTTATATTCAATAGAAAAGAACCACTACTTCCAGAGAAGTTCATCTTCTCATAGAGTAAACATGTAAAGTTGCATAGTATTAATTTTATTCAAGATATAAGGCTTGTTTTCAGTGCTGAGTTACTCCGGGATGTTGTTTGTGTTGCCTCTTATCTGACATTTGGACACACATGGGATTCTATAGCTTGAAGTAAGTGATAGATTGCACTGGAGACAAGTGTATGATTTGGTGTGGCTTGAACATTGTTTTGATGTGTGATTACTCTTGTTTAACCTAAGCTGTCTCAAGGAAAATCAACCTGTCCATAGATAACTTAAGTCACACATTGTGGAGAAAAAAGTCCTAGGTCCATAACTAACTCTGATCATTAATTCTCTTTCATTGGAAGAGACTGACCTTGATCTGCACCTCAGATCTGCTCATGCACTTTACAAGGCACTCAAAATATTTCGGCAGCCTAACTGTAGGCTTCAGTGCAAAACTGAGTAATGATTTGGGAGTCATGAGAAGATGCTAAGTTACCATCTGAAGATCTGCACATGGACATGATCAGCTACTTGTCTGAGCTCCACTGGCATGTAACAGTGAGCCACAGTCTGAGCTATTCCCAATTTCAGACCAGTGCCTTATTCCACATCTCATGCTCCCTGTTCATGAGAGGGACTTGTTCAAAACCCCATGCATGAGATGAGAGTTTGAGAAAATTGAGAATTGGGAAAACTGTGGGCTTTGAGTGAGAGACAACAGGTGTTACTACTTTGAATAAATTCATTTAGTGTCCCTAAATCTGTGAGTTTTGGTTGGGTTTTTTATCTTCTGTTTAGGAGCACAGACAAGAGTGCCTTGAGCATTCACTGGGTGCTTTTACAGAGTTTCCTTCAGTCTAAGTCATAAGAGAGCTTGTATTCCCTGTGCTGGAATTCCCTACGGGATTTCTGTATATTCTGTAAAAATCCTAACCTTTCACATCCAAGGATAACATTTCTGCAGTATTTTCCCACAGACTTCAATCAGTAAATAAGTTCCATCTTTCTGATTTGTTATGCTAAAACTGTTTGACTTGTAAGCCATTAAAAGCTTTCTTAGCAACTGTTTCTTTAAGGAATCCCACAGTCTGATACTTACACTGCATTAGACTCTTACCACATGTTTGGTTTGTTTTTTTGTTTGGGGTTTTTTTAAGCAACGTGTAAGGCTCTCCTTAGACCTATTCTTGAAGGTGGAGAAAGCTCCCTAATTAGCACTCTCAAGTGCAGTGTGAAAGCCCTGATAACAACCTCACATTTAAACTAGACCTATTTCTCTGTTTCTGCTTATTTCCATATATGGGCAGTGTTTTTTCTGTGATATGAACACCAAAACATGGAGTTAACCATGAACTGTCAATCTCCATTTATAGATAATTATCCAAATACATTGTTATGATGTTTCAGACTAATAACTCTCTTCAGATCATGCTATAAATTCTTGTATCTTTCCCACATAAGCATGTTTTGCTTAGTTGTTTTTTGTACACTGTTTCTAAAAAGCTTCTGAGGAGTCCACCCATGTTCCTTCCTTCCAAAGCGACTTTGATGTTCAATTTTTAATCAGCTTAATTTCCCACAAAGTTTTGCAGAGGTGTACTGCAAAAGCATGTATCACATTATTCAAACAACCCACTTGTGTCTGAATAAAGGGAATCTTTCTCTAATACATCAGTTTCAGAACACACAGGAACTGTTTGGACAAGATTTAAAAACTGGAGGCTGCCAAGGAAAGCTGTGAGCATGACCACTGAATTGAAAAATGTGTCCCCTAGCAAAAGAATTTAAAATTTTGGCTTGGTTAGCTTACTAAAGGCAATGATACAGTATGAGTTTACCTCAGACATTTCAGAATGACTATACAAGGAGCATGTTGTGGTGGAAGGCATTCCAGTATAACATGGAGAAATGGTACAAACACCAGACATGACTCCCAAAGTTATATGAATTCAACCTATAGTAGAAATAACCAATCAAACTTGTAATTTGGATAAGAATTACCCCAGTTTCTTTTCTCTGGTTATATTCAGACCTTCTTTTTCTTGACTCATAGGCTGAGAAAACTTTCTGGGTTCTTTTCCTGCTCTGAAGGATTAGTTTGTCAAATAGAAAGAATAACTCCATGTTTTTTCTACCTCCTTCTTCTTTCTTTGGTTGGTTTTTGGTTTTTATTTGGTTTTAAATTTTTGGCCTTGCCCCTCATAACACAGCAAGTTTTCAACAGTAATTTTTTCCAGAATACATCAAGTGACTCTCATTCTCTGTTGCAAATACTAAAATTTGATTTATTGAAAAATCTAAAATTTGTTCTAAACAAACAGAACAGTTTTGGGGCTGGGAAGATTTTTCCTTCTGTGTCCTGCTAAAGTCTATGCAGAAGGCAACATATGCCATCTATTTATATATGCTTTGTTTGTTTGGAAGATTTGTGCTTCACAGCTGTTAGCAGCCAGTTTGCCACAGTACTTTGCCTGAACCTCAGTAGTGGAATGGAGGGGCAGAAAAATAGCTCATAAGCACCCTGATAGTGGGTTTGATATGTTGTAATTCCCAGTTTGCCTTCTCTATCTGTAGATAAGGGAAGCAACAAAGAGTCCACTTGAGTGCCAATTCACTGAATTGCATCATTTTGTGTCTCAGTTTCACTACAAAATTCATACTTTTTAGTTTGAAAGCTAAATTGAGCAGGAAATGAAATAGATGACTGCCAGGACATTCAATTGTTCATACCGTGGACTGGAACAGCAAGAATGACAGAAGGAAATTCCAGCAACTCAACTGTTTAATTGCACAACTGGGACCCATTTGGCAACCAGTCTTAATCACTACCCTTACTCTCCCAGTCACACCAAGGAACTGCTCAGTTCACAGTCTAATTCCTATAACACACATTCAGCATCCCATCCTACTTTAGGATTTTCTTCCACCTGGCTATATAACTTTACAATATTTCTGAAAAGTCCCATGGTCTGAAAGTGCTACCCAACATAAATCCCATCAGATCAGCAGTTATGCTCCTTCTGATAAACCAAGACCATGTGATAATAAAAAGTCTGCTAATCTCTTGTGCAAATGATTCCCAGGTTTGTGTTCCATTACCCAACACACAAGGTTTTATTCCTTCTAATCCATTGAGATATGAACAGGAAAAAAAGGGATACACTTTCTGCACTACCCAAATGTCAGAGACAAATACCTTCCCAAAGAAAAAAACATCAACCATAAAACCAAACAAAACCCACAAATGCCCAAGAAATCTTGGTAGAGCAGGATTGGGGTAAAGCAGAAGCAAAGGGATAAGGAAGGCAGTGAAAGGGTACAGAAGGCATCTGAAAGTGGGGGGAGCTGATTGGAGACCCCTGTTGTGGCAAAACAAAAGGAAAGTTTAAAAAGAAAAAAAAAATCACGTTACTGGGAAATGAGAAGAAGGATAAGCAAGGAAAGTTTCCACAGACAAATAACTGTAAGCAAAAAATTAATGAAAGTATCAAGCCCTGTAAAGAATAATAGAAGGCAAAGGGGGGAAAAGGTCAATAAATAGGAAAGGTAAAAAGAAATGGTTACGGAGAAATGTAGAGGGAAATGAGGCAGCATATTTCAGTTTTCCATGTTATATGTATTCCTGTCACTTTGAATAACTGGGAGATAAATGTAAATTTCAATGGCTGAATAGATTGAGTAAAACTAGACCACAAGTGTGCTTGAAACAAGAATTACCTCTGATAAATGCAGGAATTACTGCAAATGTGTCAATGGCTCTTTTCCAGATTGTTTATTTTCTGCAAACAGAAGTTTAGACAGGCAAATAAATCATGGATAATTATTGTCATTGCGAGGCTGTTACCTGAAATGAAATCCACCTGCAAGCTACACCTGGTCAAATAGCTCTTTCTTAATAATATTTGTTCAAAGGTTAGTTTCCTGTAGCAGATGGACTTGTGATGAGCTAGTCAGGAACCTTTTTATTTCCAAGGACTTTTTCAATGTCCTCAACAAACACTTCACAGCTTTCTGTTTGTCATTGGATACCTGTGCTGTGTGAACAATCATCAAAATAACTTTGACATATATGAAGATATTATTTGTAGGTGTGATGTAACCCACCTAATATAAGCATTTTATTTGTGCCTGTTTTTAAGTACTGAGGGAACGAGTCCTGTCATCTGGCAGTCACAGGTGAAGGGCTTTGGGAGTCTCCAGAGGGCAGTGCTGGACACTGCAATTTGGTCACTACAGGTCCATCGATGAAGATGGAATTTTCATGAGGCATTGGCAGATTTAGGCACCTAAATCCCATTCTCTTGGTGCTGTTATTCAAATACATCCACGTATATAAAAAATAAAACAGATTTTATATTTGGATGTTTCTACTCTGTTCTTTTTGAGATTTACTCATTATAGATTACATGGTTTCTGATGACTAAGACTTTAAGATAATCTCCAAGCTATTCTTTTCTAAAATTAATTTTTTGGGGGGGATATGCTTACAAATGGCATGTTTGGGGTTTTACTTTCACAATTTTCACAAAATAATGGATTTCCTAACTTAAAGTATAGGTCTTTTTAAGCTTGTTGGGAGAAAATATGTAATAGCTGCATATATGCAATTATTTTGGGGGGAATACAGATGGATATTATAATAACTGAGAATTTCTCGCTTATTTTAACTGCTCATAAATCGTCTTTGGGGAATATATGTCCTTTATGTTAAAATGCAAAAATATGACATGGAAGAAAGTGAAAAGTTTATAACAGCAAGTGTTCTAAGTCTTTTGTTACTCAAATAAAGGGTACAGAAATCCAAGAACAAACTTGAAACCCCTTAGTATCTCACACAAATATATGTTTCATTTGTCGGTCTTCTGTATTCCTGAAAATTTGCAGTAGGTGTAACGTAAATAGACAATAAAGAATTGTATATTCATTTGGAATTTTGATTAAGATCAGCATGGTTACACATGAACAGTTGAACTCTCATCTGCCAGAAGGTTTCTGAGTTTCATGCAGAGACCCTCAGTACAGGGTCAGGACTGTTTAGGCCTACTGAAGATATAAATTGGTGGCACATCTCTCACAGCATAACAAAGCTGTGCAAAAAATTGGAGAAGCTTCTCCCCCTCTGCTCTGCTCTGGTGAGACCCTACCTGCAGTGCTGCATCCAGCTCTGGGGTCCCCAGCACCATGTCCCCTGGAAGGACATGGACCTGTTGGAGTCATGCCAGAGGAGAGCACCAAGATGATCAGAGGGATGGAGCATCTCTGCTGTGAGGAAAGGCTGAGTGAATTGGGATTGTTCAGCCTGAAAAAGAGAAGACTTCAGGGTGACCTAATTGTGACATTCCAGTACCTAAAGTGAACCAGAAGAAAGCTGGAGAGGGACTATACAAGGTCATGTGTAGAGGCCTGTGAACCTATAAAGAGAACTCCCAGGGCAGTGCCCTGGAAGAATCTACCATAGCCTTTGGGAATGCTTTTTCAGTTACAGTGACAGAAAGGAGGGCTTCCCCCATGGTGCTCTGCAGCAGGATGTTAATTTGCTTCCATTGGCCTGGGCTTTGCCCACATCTAATTGTTCATATTTGTACTTAGTTCTAGAGATTTCTGCTTTCCCTGTTTCCCCATTGGTTATGGTACCCTGACCATCCACCCTCAGGGTCCCAATAGGTCAGTGCCCTCTGGCCGGCCCTCGCACCATCTCTGTGCCTGCAGGCTCTTGGTCTGTGACCCCCATACTTAAACCTGTGCACCACCCTGATTGTCTGTCCTCTGTCCCTGGAACCCCTTGGTGTACGGAGCAATAAACCTTTGCCAGAACGCTATACAAAGACCCTTCCTGTCCTCCATCTGCTGAGCTATCCATGGTGTATGTGCATGGACAGAAGTGACTGTCTGTGTGCCCACCCGAGCGGCTTCCCGAGAGGAGACGCTTGTGGCGGGCTAGCGGCGTCCACATCCACCCCCGCACACTGCAATAGTCACGTTGCCCAGAGTAGCTCAGCATGCCCTGGAGGTGTTTAATGCCAGGCTGGGTGGGGCTCTGAGCAACCTGGTCTAGTGAAAGGTGTTCCTGCTCATGGTAGAGAGATTGGAACTGAATGATCTTTAAGATCCCTTTCAATCCAAGCCATTCTATGATTTTATGATTCCATGATTATTATAGCACGATTGCAAATTAAAATCTCTGACTTACTTTTATGACATACTTGTGAATAGGATTGGGATTGAAGAAAGGCTTACATGTTAGAGCAGTTAAATTTTCTTTTGTCATTTTCCAGATTAGATAAAAAATTGGCATAAGGCAAAAAGTGTGTTGTAAAAATAAATCTGAAGGAAAGAGTAATTCACTGAAAAGTCTCTATAACACTTTATTTTAACTTTGTGAAGTCGCTGCAGCTACCTGTCAAACACCCACCCAACCCTTTGCTCAACCCCCTTTCCTGAGGGCCAGGATGAAAATAGAATGAAGACAAGAAGACTCATGGATGAAGATAGTGATATTTTAATAGGGAAAGCAAAACAAGTGTGTGCAAGCCAAGGAAAAAGAGGAATTAATTCACTGCTTACAGGTGTCCAGTCCCATACTGTAAAGCAGCACCTGTAATACATACTTGGGAATGCAAATGTCATTACCATGAACACCCTTTTTTCCCCTCTACTCTAAAGCTTGACATCATACATTGTAGACTATCCCTTTGGTCAGTTGGGATCAACTGCCCCAGCTGTGTTCCCCTACAAACTCTTGCCCAGCCAATCTGTCACATCAGTAGTCACACAACAGAAGGCTGGTAAATAGCCCAAGGTTTTTTTTGCATGAAAGTATCTCCATCAGGAACTTTATAGTTTTCATAATCTGTTATGAGCCATGACTTGAACAGCTGCAGACTACATGAGAACATGTGTGTTGCATTTAGGGAGCCTTCAGTTGCTGCTGAAGAAAATATTCCAGTGAGACCTTGAAAGTAGCTGTCTCTCTTTAGAAACAGGGCTAAAAGGGACTGCTTAGAGAGTGATGGCTTTAAGATTTTTGAGACATGCTTTACTCCTCCACATTATGACTTTTATTTTCATTAGGCTGAATAATGTGACTTTTGCCCTAAGGAAAAATCCAGATTTCATGTTTTTGAGAACAGATTGTCAGTTATTTGGGTATCTAGTATAATTTTAGAATATTGTTCAGTCTTTTCACAAACGCAGAGTGCACAGAACCCTTCCCAAATGACAAAAATGGACCCAAATCTAGAGTGTTTCTGGTCCATTTTGCTTCCAGCAAATACATTTTTGTCAGTAGCACAGAGACTTAAGCATTCAGAATTTGGCAAAATGTGGGACGTTACACAAGTTTCAAGTTTCAGCAATACAATGTGGGTTGGCAGCAGTGAATCCCGCCCAGAGAAGGGTATGAGCTTTCATAAATGTTAGCTACTGGTAGGAATTCAAAACCTGACATGCAAGTTATCTCTTCATTCCTCAGCCTAGGTTTATGACTTAAAATATCACACATTTCATTAACAATGTGGATTTATTCACTCCCTGGCTGTGATTGTCAGAATATAATTAAGTAAATAGATGTTCAAGGCTGCAAATATATCCTTGTCCTTCATACTCTTCCATATTCTCTGTGCTCCAATATAACTCAAGTTTTCACTTCTTTCCTTCTATTTGTTAAATCATCTTACCCTGAGATTAGCTCAGTTGGTTAAGGGCATGAGACCAAGGTTGTGTGTTTGATCTCCGTATGAGCTATTCACTTAAGATTTGGACTTGATGATCCTTGTGGGACCTTCCAACTCAGAATATTCTATGATCTCTGCTTTTTTCATTCTTATCAGAGTAAAAGAATAGAGAAAAAAATATTATAGGCCTTCTAAGTCAGGTTACTTTGCAGAAGAGGAAGGCAGCACATTATCCTGATGAAATTCTATGAAGTTCTAATATTTCTTGAAAGTAGAGACTCACCTGAAAGGAGTCTTATGAGAGGAGATAGAAAACAGCTAGTGAAAATAGAAGAACCACTACAGGCAGCTGCACAGCCTATGCAAAAGCTTTTATAAACCATTGTTGCTACCTGGAGGGGACTTGAATGTGAGATGGAATTAAGGAATCTGACTCTCATCTTCCACTCCATCAGTGTCCTCATCTCACCCCTTCAATCATTTTTAGTATTACAAATGTGCCATAAGCCCTTTAAACATTTAACTACTTGATCACACCAAGTCATGTCACCCTCAGTCACTTTTTTTATTATAGTTTTACAAGAACTGAGAAAAGATGTATCTGTAAAATGAAATTCACTGCCTTCAAGGCTTGACTCCAGCCTGCATACCAGTATTTGTAGGGTCTGTAGGAACATGTTAGTTCTGGAAAGAGAAAAGGTGTAGTCGTGTTGCTGTCCCAGTGAGATGCTGTGAGAAGAGGCAGTGACACAATAACCTGCCTTTACTGCTTCCAGAACCCGAGCCTTTAATCGTGGGCATATCTTTGCTTTAGGTTGCTCAGCAGTAAGTCAGCTATTCCTGTTGTTGTTCCATATTGCATAGATAGATGGAACAGTGGTCCAGAAAAGACAACTGTCTTACAAGAGGAGATATTTTTACCTAAAAGGATGTCCTCCAACACGAATGTATTTCAGGGACATGGTGCTGGTATGCTGTGTAATCAACTGAATCAATATAGTAGCTCTGCTGAAACCTAGCATAAAGTAATGCTCACCTTGTTTACTTATTAAGCATTCTGATTTCCTAAATGCAAACTACCACAAAATGGTTTTATAATTAGCAGAAAGACTTGCAGTGTTAATATATGTCCTTTACCTCTTGTCCTTTTTTTTGCCCCCCTCCTGTTACGGATGTCCTGCAGGCAGAAAAGCGAACCAGAGGGTGGAAATTCTGTTTTACAACAGCTTTCAGAATTTCACAGTTTGCTTGTGGTCTGGTGCTCCATGAGAAAACATCTGGTGGAACCATCATGTGAACAACAGAATATAGAAGTGGAAATGGAGTTTTTCAGGCTGAGGAAAAGGCTTCTGCATGTGATTTGTGAAAGACTTTTTCCTGTTTTCCCTGATTGAAAACAGGCAAGATTTTAATCTGAGTTTTTTCTGACCCACAACAGGGATGTGATTTTTTTCCTTTACACACCCCTCCAATGGCCTTTTAATTACCTTGGGTTGCTATTAAACATAATATTTTTATATTAAAATATAAACTATATATTAAAAGTTTATTTCAAGATCTTATGATAGCATGCAGAATATTAAGATTTTGAAAGAAGTATGGGTGCATATGCTAATGTAAAAAAGAATTGATGGATATACTAATGCCTGTAATATCAAAATAAATATATAATTTATAGACTATCACTGAATTCTGATTAAAAAAAGTTATATCAAAAGCATGTTTCTAGTACTAAATTTACTTCCTCCAATCTCTAGTATTTCTCTTTGATATACATATTAGTGTATTTTATTGTGATATTGCATATTTTGTCAAATGGATCCTTGAACTTTTGTAGTATATTATGCCTTAAGAGACAGATACACAGGTCCTATCATCAAGTCATCACAATTGTACTGTAATAGGGGATGTTAATGAAATGACATGCTAAACAGTAGTAACAAAGAAACTTCTATGTGAACTAGGCTGTTGGGTGCATGAAGCGACTGACATGCAGTACAGGAAATCTGTATTCTAGAAGCTGGGTGTAGAAAAATTAGGTCCTAGCTTGGATGTGGCATCTGGAAGCAAGCTATAAAACTGACTCCCAAATTACCAGCTTTTCAGATGGAAAGGATGAATTCTTCCAACTGAAATAGAGAAAGTATTATGGTTGAGGATAACTGGAACACTGAAATTGTATTTGAAATGCCAGACAGAAGGAAAAACTTGCTTGCATTCTCATTCTAACAGTGCACACTTTCTCCCCGTATTTTGGTAAGTTAGTTCTTCTGCTCTCTCTGGAGCTTCATAGTAAAAAAGTTAATTTATTTCTTTGGTAGTTGATTCAGTAAAATCGCTGTCACAATATCTGCATTATACTGCTTAATTTTTTTTTTTTCTGCAATACATGCTGCCTTTTTGGTATAGAGTAATAGTAAATTTTTTGACAGATGATTAACAAGACTAGTGGAAATTACATCCTTAATATTGTAGAATTTGTTTTCTGATATGCTCGCCAGTCTTAACCACAAGGACAGATCTGGTCTTTGTCTTGGATACATTTTGTGATACAAAATAGAGCAAGGATGCAAAGTTGCATCCACCACTAAAGTTTCTGATGAAATATTTTATTACTAGAATGTTTAGTTCTTATACATTAGAAAGCAACTGCCTTATAGTCCTAAATTAGCAGCAAAAAATAGATATTTTTAAATAAGTTGTTGATTAATTAATTGAACTCAACTAAGAAATAGTTGCTCAATAATAATTTATTTAGTTTATCCAATGCTACTGGTATGCAAAAGTATGTTGTTTCTTCCCCAATTTTCTTCTCTGTGTCCAATGTCATTTTGTTGCTTTTGTCATTTGGTCTGAGTATCCCTATTTGGGGTGCATTTCAATCCATTATATACTATGAAGACACCTGTGATGCCTTATGCAGTGGATAAATCCTCAACATTGCAAATAAGGTAAGGCAATAGGGTCAATGCCTTTCACAGCAATGATCACTATGCCATAGTCACTGTTAAATTCATGTCTTATTATCTACTCTTGGTGAAACATGGCTTCTGGACAGCCACATATCCTTGATTTGAAGGCATCAGGAGAAAGCACATATACTCACTTATTAAATTTTATTTTCCTATAGGTGTTCCCTTTCAGCCAGTTGGCTTTGTCTAATATCTAGCTTATTTTGCTTCACCCTAAAGCAAAGAAATATAAAAAACATCTAATTTTTAGGCACATGGTACATAACACATCTAGAATCATGTTGGTTACTAACATTAGCAACTTTGGTATGGACAGAATTGTAAGTTTGCAGAGTCATTGCATGAGACCATCTGATTTTCTTAAATTATTGTTGTTTTATTTGTTTGTTTTTTAATACATACACACAAACTGAAATGTAGATGTGCTAAATATTTCCTAATGGAGCATGTTTTAATTTTGGTGTCTATAAATGTTATTGCCCTTTGGAAATTTTGTGATCCCTTAAAGTGACTTGATTTCTGAAGTTATCCCAATTTCCTTCTACAAGCTTTACTGTTTATACAGTTGCAGCAGGCATGAATAAAAACAGTAGAATATGACTATGTTTATCATCTAAAGCGGAAATCAGACTGATTTCTGAAAAGCTACCTCTAATTTATAGCACTGCAAACCCAGCTTGAGCAGATGGTAATAGTTATTAATGGTAAATACATTTAATGAAAATAAAATAGAAGGTTTTGTGGCAACAAATCACCTGAGGAAGTCATAGAGATTAAATTTATTTCATTGTCTAAGAATCTCTCAGTGTAGAAGTAGCTGTTTCCAGATGTATTATACATGTTTGTGGATTGTAGATGCTTTTTTCTTGATAGTAAAATGGAACTGTAAGTCAGAGCTGGAAAGAAAATGATTTTCCCATCCCCAAAGAATTTTTTTTTAATATTTCAACATTTTTCCCAGACTAAACCAGGATGAAAAATTGGACTGTCAAAAGAGTTTAAGAACTGAAATTAAAAGATAAAGAACAGATTTTGTATGAGAAACAATAAATAGAGTTTTCAAGGGCTTTTCAGCTTAGGAAACATATCTATGGCTGTCTATGATAGCTGCTGAGAAGGTAGATAGGCAATTATTCATTGCTTCAAATGAAAAAATGTTGAGAGAATGAAATGAAGTTTGCAAGTGGCATAAAATGCAGTTACACTTTAAATTCTTGATTTTAAGATGCTGTAAAAGCAAAAAATTTGCATATGTTAAAAGAAAATTTGCATCCTGGAAGAAAATTATCCATGCTTATTAAATGTTTGGTAGTCGTTGAGCAATAAAGTCCTGCATTTCAAAATGTAGTCTGAAGAAGCAAAACTGTTTGTGTGTTTTTATACTCTCTTCTAAGGATTTGCTATTCAATACTTTTCATATGACTTAACACAAACATATACTTTTGCATTTTTATATTTATCATATGTAAAATGCACTCAAACAGAGGAACATTAAAATAATATCAAATGAGATTGTTTCCTTCTGCTGATTTTGAAAAAAAAATATTAGAAGGTTTATGAAATGTTTTCCTTAGCTTCTAAAAGTAAGATTCTCTTAATCATGAAAAAATGCAGTCTTTTGCTTTGAGAAAATGTTGTAACAGAACATTTCAGAATTTCAAAAAACAATGCAAATAGTGGTAATGGAAATTTGCCAGTTTTCCTTTCTGGTAAATTGTATTGATTTGGTTAGATTGGTATTTCTAAGGAAAACAAATACTAACAGGATTATTCTAAACCATTTCTTGTCTTAAGATTATGGAGCAATTGTTAATGTTTTAGCAATTAATTTGAATTTTAAAAATCCTATTGTTCTAATGAAAGCATACTGAAACTAATAGTAGACACCGGAAGAGAACCTTGTCTTCAGGACATTTTTTGTGTTAACACATGGCTGTATCATGACTCAATGCTCTTGATTACCTAGATAACAAACCAGAAGACTTATGAACATGCTAGAAATTTCTTCTTTGAGTAATGGAATCTACAGGCTTTGAAGTCTAAGACTAAACTTGTGCTGAGACTTTAAATTCAACACGCACATTCACATGTATGGAACATCGCTCCTGGACGTGTTTGCATTCTGTGTTTGTGTAGGTGAAAGGATATCAACTATACTTTTGTATAAGTCTGTGTTAAGCCTATGGAGGGTGGGATCTAGGATGGGTAACCTGGGAAGAGTACAGAGAGACTGGCATTGTATGAAAACACCACGCTTTTTGTGGTGTGGTCACTGCTTTAGAGGGAGGGGATGCCATCCAGAGGCACCTGGACAAACTGGAGAGGTGAGACCTTGCAAACCTCAAGAAGTTCAACAAGGCTGAGTTCAAGAGGCTGCATCTGGGTTGGGGCAATCACAAGCAGAAACAAAGGATGGGTGGAGAATGGATTGAAAGCATGTCCACTGAGAAGGACTTGGGGGTCTTGGTGCATGTTGGGTGGTGTTGGTGGATGAGAGGCTGGACATGACCTGGAAATGTGCCCTTGCAGCCCAGAAAGCCAACTGTATCCTGGGCTGCATCCAAAGCAGCGTGGGCAGTCGGTTCAGGGAGGGGATTCTCCCCCATTACTCTGCTCTCATGAGAACCCCCCTTGAGTACTGGCTCCAGCTCTGGGACGCCCAACATAAGAAGGACATGAACGTATTGGAATAAGTCCAGAAGAGGGCCAGGAGGATGATCAGAAGGATGGAGCACGCTCTGGAAACGTTGGACAAATAGGCAAACACAACTGCTGAATAGGTAAATTGAGAAAATTGTGTAGGATAAAAAAAATGTCCATATGTAATTTTACTGATGCTGCCACTTCTGGAATAGAAGAATTTATCCAAATTACGTCATCATCTTCAAATAGGCATTTTTAGGGTATGATTCACCTCATCTCAAATGTACAAAGCACACTGTGAATCACACATGAATAGGAGCCCTCACTGACTATAACAAGAGCTTAGTGTGACTACCTTGCAGGGAACTGTCTGGGTCGTATTTTAAGTGAGAGCAATCCCAGCCCTTCTGTCTTATTTTGGAGTGTGTGGTCCACACTGAGTATTTGTCACTGAAGAGTGTTCATGGAAGAATGATTAGAAAGCAAACCAGATAATGTTTCTGTGCAGCACTCAAAGCACTCTGTCTGTTTCACTTACCAAAGAGCAACACAAGGTGGGGGAAATAACCATTTGAATGTAGCAAGAACAACCAATGAAACTCTAGTGGCTGGAAGTCACAGTTAGATAAGAAATAAGATGCATATTTTTGGCTACAAGGATGACTTATTATAGGAGAAATGCATAGACACTCTCAGTATCTGGGCTTTTTTCAGTAACATTGCACGACTTGGGGTATTTTAAGATCTTTCTACTTCAAACAAAAATTAATTCAAAGATGTTTTAGAAATCTCCTTCTGATATGAGATTGTTTGATTGAAGAAAAACTCTTTCTGATATTGTAATTACTTAAATTTTGAATCCATCTGTGAAACAAATGTAAATATTACAAAATTATTCAATAATGCCTGAACACAAGTGAGGAAAATCGTAAAAGAAAGACCTGTTCTCACAAGTCATTATCTACCACCAGTACCTGATACAGTGATTTTCTAGACTCAGCATAAAGCACCACCACTGAGAACTGTGCACATGAGAAATGGTTTGTTCAGATTCTGAGATGTAATTGTAATATTAAAGTAGCTTTTACCTACAACAGGTGTGATAATATATAGGGATATCATCAGAGAATACGCAACTGTTGGGAAACAAAATTTGACTTCAGAGATGAGTCCTAAGGCATGAGTTTGTATACTGAAAATACTGTTGCATTATAGAGTGCGGTTAAACATGTTTCTTTAGTGAGATTCTAATGCTGCAAAATAGCAGAATTAGTAAAAAGATTGAAGTACAGTAACTCATAGTACTGTTTTAGAGTTTATACTACAGTTTACCAAAATTATTTGAGATCCCCAAAGTATTCCTCATTTCCCTTCAGGGCATTGTGGTTTTCCAACACCTAGAATACATTCTCCCTAATTAGATAGATATCCAAAGGTCACATGAAATTCATAAGGATTTGGATATCAGTCTCTTTAAAGCTGGTTGGTAGTTTCATGGAAATAAGGCAATGTTCAGAAAAGACAGAGGAATCCCATCCTCTTCAAGGTGCAGGGGATTAGAGGTGGGTGGGGATTTACCAGAGGACTAAAGTTAAGAGGGCTGTGACCTCTCCACTGGTGAGCACAGAACAACACAAACACAGTGCAGCGCGAGGAGGGAGCCGTCCAGTGACACAGCCCCTTCCTGGCTCCCTCATCATTCCTGTGGCTGTGATACAAACAAAATCACGTTTTAGGCAGAAAATGAGCCGTGGATTTGGATCGCATTGATTATTTAGTGTATTAGCAGAGGGCAGAGTTTACATGCAGTATCAATTAGAAAATACTTGGCAATGAAAACAAGGCCAAAGGCCTCTCTGTTTTATGGCCAAATCCTTCTCACTTTCCTCACATGAGTAGCTCTAATGAAGTCAGCTTGAGCTCAGTGATTTCACTCCAAAATCTCTTAAATCATTCGCTTAAATCTCTTATAAGTTGTAGCTAAAATTTGAAAGTATTTTAAAGGGGAACTTTTAACCTCTGTCCCTAGTTACAATTTTGGCTGCTTCCTTTATCATACTCTTCTCAGATCACCTCTCTCCAAAGGCTCTAAAAAAATCCCTCCAGATATTTTCTTCTTATTCTTTTTCTTGAAATACTATAATTCATATTTATTTCCCTTAATTCTGTTACAGGTTTCTTAGAAATTCAACGTCACAGTGATCAGAGATGTTCTTTGAACTTTCCCCCAATGTTGCAGGATTCAGAAATACTGAAGGCAGTCTCAGATGTTGTGTTAAAAGGTATATTTCAGCCCCCTTTCAGTATGTTGTGCTGTGCTAGCAAAGCCACTGGTTTGTCACAGAACTTTTCCAGGGTAAGAGTGATCTGGGGTGGAAGAGATGAGCTGTGGGATGTGCCTTTTGTGCACAGTGTTACTGAGAGGGTGCTTCGCTAGGTCTTTGCTAGCAAATACCTTTACACAAGGTTGTAATGATTCAGGGCTCATTTGTGCTTTGTCAGCCTTGTGACTGACCAGCTCTCTGAGCATCCTGGGTGTGAATCCCCACAGAGGGGCAGTGCTGTCCCTGCCCCTGGGTGAGGGCAGTTCTCCTGCTGCCATTCTGCTGCTGCCACTCTGCTGCCGCCTCCTCTCTGTGCAGTCAGAAGAGTGGCTCTGATGTCAAATCATAGAATGGTTTGGGTTGAAAAGGACCTTCTAGATCATCTAGTTTCAACCCCTCTTGCCATGGACAGGGAAATGTCCACCAGACCAGGTTGCTCAAAGCCCTGTCCAACCTAGCCTTGAGCATTTCTAGGGATGGGGCATCCACAGCTTCTCTGGGCAACCTGTTCCAGTGTCTCACCACTTTCACAGTAAAGAATTTCTTTTTAACAGCTAATCTAAACTTTCCCTCTTTCAATTTGAAGCCATTCCTCCTTTTCCTACCACTGGAGATCCTCGTAAGTAGTCCCTGTCCAGCTGTCCTGTAGGTTCATGACAGGTATGGGAAGGTGCTCTAAGGTCTGTCCAGAGCCTTCTCTTCTCCAGGCCCAACAACTCAAATTCTCTCAGCCTGTCATCATAGGAGAGGTGCTTCTCCTCCCTCTAAGCATCTTCATGACCCTCCTCATGACCCATGCACTTACTGCAACAGGTCATGTCCTTATCTCTTGTACCATTGTTCACCTTTACCAAGGAAAGAAGTGACCAGAGGTAGTAACAATGTTGTTTCGTCTCCTTACTCTGAGTTAAGAAAAGTTTGTCAATGGCTATGATTGCTCATATTAATCATAATTAGCAGTAAAAATTTAACCCTTAAGTTTGCAACTGATTCAAATGACTTTGACTGTATTAGTTATCAGAAATTGCTCATCAATGTTTGGTGATCCTGTACGCTGCCCTTTATTTGAATAAGAGAAAATTAATATCTAACTAGGACTGTTTTTACTTTTAGAAAGAGAATGCTATTATGACAAACTATTTCATTGTCACAAACAGTTGGCCATTTTATTGTAAAGAAGTGAACTACTTGGAAAATGTTTCAGACCTAACACCTTCCTAATACTTGGCTTGTTGTGTTACAGTTCTCTGTGCTTTCTAAAGTTCTTCACACAAAGTTTTTGATTTAAGGAGGAGTGAACAATGGGACAAATTATTTTGTTGAGGTAACATAGGAGAAAAAAAAAGCTGATTAAGTTTATTGTACTATGCATTTGTGTTTTGTGTTTTCTGTTATATACAGGGATTTTGCCTTTCACTTGGGCTTTGGATATTAAATTTTCTGTGGTAAAGAAATTAATATGTCAGTAGAAGACTAAATATAGCACAAAAAGATTAAAACATCCCCTTTATTTCCATTGGAAAAATAATTCATTAAGTCTGAAGTATACTTGAAAAATAATTAAGCTAAAATACTTCTTTTTTGTTTGAGATGTTTGTTTGAGATGTTTCTTGAATTATAAAAAACCCCATCGTTAACTGATACGAGAATTTCAAGGTTTCTGGCAGTTGGATTGCTTGCTTGAACTATGGGAGAAAAAAGTCCAGATTGTATAGAATAAGGACATAAATAATCTGGGTGCCCTGATGTTTTTGGAGAAATAGAACTTTTCAGTTTTGGGTTGTTTTTTTTTTTGTTGTTGTTTTTTTTTTTTTTATTTAAATCCTACTTTCCCTCTGTATCAGAAGTAATACACTGCCAAATCCTTGCCATTTTGGAGGATCAGGGCTGTTTCCCAGCTTTTCTAACAGCCTGATCTCTCATCAGAGTCAGTAACTGAGACCTCATTAATCTCAAGAGTACATGTCTGGCATTAAAGGCTCTGTAAAGTGTCTCCCCCCAAAACCTATAATGGCTTCCCAGCTCCTTAAAATTTGGATCCTGGCACCACTGTTTCTGAGGCTTATCTATCAGCTGGATATTAACCCAAAAGAGAAGCCTCAAACACAATCCTCTACCCAGAGACAGGAAACAGAGCAGTTCATGCTCCATGATAATTTTTCTTCTTCTAAGCATTCCATGTAGTGGCAGGTGTTGTCTATTTCATTTTATATGCAGAAGAGCACCGGGGAGTTACAGTTTAACTTGCAATGCTGCCAAGATGTCTGAAGTCTTTGCATCTCTAGAACAAAGAAATAAGTCTCGCCTGTTTTGTTCTACCAGCTCCTTCTAACACATTACCATCTGATAAAAATATTTTGTCAAATGTTGTACATGTAGGTAACATGGGCTGTACATGTTTAGTTATTTCTTTTTTATCTCATAGCTGATAGGTAGGCTTAAACATATTTCTTAAACATGTTATTTTTATAGCTTTTGAAATTTAAATGCTGTGACATCTGTCTGTTGTTCTGGCAGTCTGTAAATTTTTAAAAGTTATCAATTGAGTTCTCTTCAAGGAGACCAAGAAGAAAGTTACATACCAAAATAATTTAAGTCTGAATGTTCTTTTTTTATGTTACTTCCACTCTGGAGCCCAGTCTCTAGCCAAGTCAAGACTAGACTGCTTCATGCTGCTGAATTTAGTGCATCCTGATTATTCCAATCTGAGTAATTAGCTGCAGTAATCATCAGTTCTTACAGATCCATTTAAATGCTATAAATCTGGAATAAATCTCTATCAATTTAAAAAGTCTGGGCCTGAAGTTATATGGTTGAGATCAAAATATAATTCATAATTTTATACATTTTTCTTGTTTACTTTGTTTCCCATCTCATCAATGTTGAACTGTGTTAATGCCGAGGTAAAAAATCCAATGTGCCCTGATATATATTTCTGATAGATGCAGATTTACACTCTGTATGTGCACGTGTGTGTGTGTGTGGTTATTTCCTTGGTTTTTGAAAGGGTGGGGTTGTTAGATTTGGTATGAATCTATTTTCCTTCTGCACTACATGTTATTTTGGACACATATCTTAAAATTGGAAGTCTTTATAAAAGGGAATCGAGCACATGCTAATAAAAGCAAAAATATTCAGGAAAATAGAAGGGGAAAAGGTGCTTTAAGCCATGGCAAAATTTTCTTTTTGGTTTTGAATCATTTGGTTTCAGGACTGTCTTCATAGAAAAGACTAAATACTCTGTCTTCTCATGTCTCTTCATTGACCCTAATTGTGAGTGAATGAGCCCTAGGGACACTGGGAATAACAACTGCAGTTAGGGGAGAGGGAACAAAAAAGGAAATAGTGTTTCACAGGTGTTGACAAAATCTGAGCCTGAGGCTAACTCACATACATTCTCAAACAGAAAGGGAAGTCCACAGCGAACCACCCAGATTCTCACAGTACTAAAATACATAAAACTAGAACCAGGGAATATCTGGGGAAGAATCCAGTTTTCCACATAAAATATCAGTTTGAATCAGCTATAGTGGTTGGTTTGAATCACTCATTTAATTTTGACCAGCATGTGGATTCTGTTGCAGAAACGTCATTGTTCCTTTCTATAAGTGTGCGTTAAAGCACAGCTTTATTTCTGCCCCTCCAGTACCTGTTAAACTTCTGTTTGTGCCCTGTGGGCTTGGGTCACACTGTGCATGTGCTGTGGGTGGCAGTCAGTCTGTCTCAATGCTCTGCGTCAGTACCAGCAGTGCAATCATGCCCTGCAGTATTGTTAGACCTCCTCCAAAGGCTTTCTCATGGGGACAAGATGTTGCCACACCAGATGTGGATCCAGAGTGAGCAGCAGCTGATTGTGACATCGAGGAGTAAAGGCAGGGTCGTGGGAATGTGAAGGATGCACCACCTCAGACAGCAGTTGAACACACGCTTCCAGAGTGGCAGCTGTAGCCAGAGCCTCGATTGGTGGTGCCCTCTGGCATGAGTGCACAGCCTAATAAGCAGTGAACTTGTGCAAGCTCTGGTTTAATTTCTGCTCTCTCTCCCCTTACTCCTGCAGGAGGGCAGAAAGGAAACAGAAGAGAAGGAGGAAAAAGGCACATCTATCTCCTGCAGCTTTCCCAGCAGCAGTAGGCAGCTCGTGAGCCCTGCATTGCCCCAGGTGATGCTCTAGAACTACATTTTTCTCAGTAACCCCAATATGAAATGCTATTGGCTTGGGAAGAGTGGCTGGACGGCTGCCTGGCTAGAGAAGGGATCATCTCCCTGTACTCAGCACTGGTAAGTGTGCACCTTGAATGCTGCCTGGCTAGAGAAGGGATCATCTCCCTGTACTCAGCACTGGTAAGTGTGCACCTTGAATGCTGTGTTCAGTTTTGGCCCCTTACTACTACTTTATCTCATTATCTGATGGAGGGTCTGGGGCACAAATCTAGTGGTAAGCAGTTGAGTTTAGTCTGGAGATCTTATTGCTCTCTACAACTACTTGAAAGGAGGCTGTAGTCAGGTGGGTGTTGGTCTCCTCTCAGGTAGCAAACAATAGGACAAAAGGAAATGGCTCCTATTGCATCAGGGGAGATTTAGATTGGGCATTAAGAAAAATTTCTTCACTGACAGGGATGTCAAGAATTGGAATAGGCTGCCCAGGAAGGGTTTCTCTGGAAGTACTTAAAAGTTGTGTAGAGGTGGTACTTAGGGACATGGTTTAGTGGTAGACTTGGCAGTGTCAGATTTACAATGGGACTCAATTATCTTAAAGGTCTTTTCCAACCTAAGCAATTCTGTGATTCTGTGACCCCATATTAGTAGCTATTCAGAGCACAGAAACTGTGGACCCATAGTGAAGGAGATCATCCTGCCAGAGAGTCACAGTGCTCTTCCCTGGCTGAGACCAGCTTTTGGCTTTCACAGCTGAGGCTTGGTTGCACTTTTAGATCTACTGCTTCTCTCACTGACTTCTTCCAATGCAAGGAAGGCCAGTGCCAAGGTGGCAGCAGACAATGTGGGCTCAGACCTGAGCATCAATTCAACAGTGTAAAATCAATGAAGACCATGTATTTCAAATCCAGCTGGGCATCACAATTAACGTTACAATTTCTCTTCCTAGATTTTGATTAAAGAAGTAATTTTTTCCCCTCCTGACTTTTGTGGCTTTAGATTCAGTGATTTTGTATTCTCTTCTGCTCTACATGTTTTAGGTTGAAACAAAACTGATCACTTCAGTGCTATTTTCTGATTCTTTAGCTCTCAGTGAGATCATCTCTACCTCTCTTTCTTAAATCAGAGTAAACTGGAATCAGCTTTTTTTTCAGTGACTCAATTTTGCTCTATTCTTTTCCAATGTTCCAAGTGTAGCTTTTTGCTTTTGGTATGTCATAAAATGTATATGTAAAACGTGGAAAGAAATATCCTTTTAAAACAATACAGTGTACTGCAGTTAATTAAATCAATGTCCGCTTTCCAGCTGCGTGATCTGAGCTGACCTGTATCGAATGAATTAGAACAGCAGCCATTGTGATGGACTTTGGCATGTTGTCATTGAATTATTTCCCCGTGGTCTTTCTAAACCTTTAGGGAGCTTTACAGGAGGTATTTCAGAAAAATCAGTGAACCCATCAATATGAGACAGAGTAAGTATAGTAAAAATAGTGCTTAGGTTAGGAATACCAGATGATTTATTTAATAAATCAAAGAAACAATCTAACTCAGTTGCCTCCAGCATTTATCCTTCATACATCAAATATCATTCTCTCATCTAATTTAATTTTTCTCCTTGTTTCTATTTGACAGAAAGAGGAAGTTTATAACTGAATACCTAGGTGGGAAAAGCTGAAATTCAAATGTATAGCACAAACATGATCCTCTCTATGGAAAACAGATAAAGGGTTGGCAATATCTAAAATTTGGGTAATGGTATTCTTGGCAGCTAGAAGGTTTTACAGAATTAGAGGGGCTTCTACCAACTTTCCCATCCCTAATGCACTGGGTCAGTGTCAAATTCTGATAGTCTTAATCCACTCTGCTCTGGCACACCACTTCAGTATGCAGCAGCTGCAGACAAGATAGGTATTTTTGAAAATCACGGTAGTAGTTTCTGACATTACCCTCAGGGATACATGGTCCATGAAATCATGGGGGAGAGATTCTCTGCCTTCAGGATTTCTCCAACTTATGCATTACCTGGTGTTCTCCCTCTAGGGATTTTCCATGTCCATGTATCACTCACAGAAGTGGCCTCTGTAATTCCATCACATAAACTTTTTAATGTTCCTAAATGTTTTTGTAAGAAACCTCTGAGCACATTACCAAGCCTGGGAAACTACGAAAGCAAAATGGGCGCCAGTGAACAAGAGGACTCTGGAAAGCATTGAGGGTTTTAAAATGACATGATCTTAATTACTCTGAAGTCTGCATGTTTTCATTTCTTTAATTGGAAGGTGATCCCTTCTAGTGAGACCAAGTGCACATTTTAAGATTGTTTGGCTATAAGCTAGGAGAGATGGTGGTGTGTTATTGTTATGGCTAATTCTGCCCATGTATTGGAATAATAGACAGAAATACATAGAAATGGTATTGGCAAGTTTCAAATAAATGATCAAGGTACTTTCTTCTCTTAACATGCTTACTTGGATGACCCATTTGAACTGTTCCTTGTAAGTGAACTGTAGTGTCAACCAACCATGACCTTTTCTGAGAGTGGTGGGAATTAAAGGAAATCACTCAGCTATTTGGTCTACGGAAATTCATAGTGCATTCTCTGCACTGTGATAGTCCTATAATGTAATTTGATATTATTTCATACCTTATAGAGAAAGCAAAAAATGCTTAATTCAAAAATAACTATTCTGTCCCCCAAGCAGGAGATAGCTGGATTAATATTATCCACCATTACACTGTTCCTGGGAGATACCTTCACTCCAGCTACAAAGATCCTGGGTTTCCAAGCAGATTAAATTTTTTTTTTTTTCAGTCTGGATAGGATGGAAGTATTAAGCTGTGTAGTGAATCTTCGGCTCAACATCAACAATATCCAGTAAGATTGAACTAGCTTTCTGGACATTATATACTCAGATTGCAAGAAAACCTTTAGCAATTTCAGACCCAAAATCTGCCTCATTTTTTATTAAATCAGCAAATACTATCTATAGTTATATTATCTGGATCAGGTTATAAAATCCAAATGATTATGAAAAAGCTTCCTTTATAATGAATGAAAATTATATCTAAATGCTTGTTCAAGATGCTATGGACATTTTGGTGACATTTAAAACCAACAAGCGTATTATCACTTGGAGCATTTTATTCCAAGAATAAAATGAATTACATCAGAGTAGCATTTCTGGCTGGCGTGACACTAATGGTTAGCTGTTTCACAAAGTTCAGGGTTCCATCATGCAGTACAAAGTGTGAGTGAGAGCTGCAGAGCATTGTATTGTCAAGCAGTGGAGACACCCTCACCACTCTTCAGGCAAATCTGTTCAAGATACACCATACAGGGTCTGAAAGCCCCACTGATCTTCCTTCTTCCTGCGGAACTGGGGAGCTTAGACCCAGCACTGTGTTGGCTACAGCAGGGGGAACTTGCACCATGGACATGATCCTAGAAAAAGCAGTCAAAAGGGCAATTTCCTATGTTCCATATAAGATCTGTAGCAGATACATCAACAGGTGGGGCACTGAGGGCATGGCAAAACTGTCAAAAAAGGTTTTGTAAACCTTTGCTTAAACTGTCGCTATCTAGCATGAAAAGGTTAAACTCTGACACTGATATGCTCATCTCATACATTAAGGAGACATAGAAAGAACATTAGTCTCTGAAATATCACAGTTGTGTTTATTTAGATTTATTTATATGAACTTTATTTAGAAGTGCATTTCTTTAGTTCAATTTATATGAACTTACTTAATAGGCTTTTTGCCTTCATCAGACGTCTCACCGGAAGACTGTGCTCATGGGATATCATACACCAAACAGCTTCTTATTTCTCAAAACACTTTCAGCTGCTAGCAGGGTGGCCCTTTCAGGGTTTAAGGTCATAATAGCAGCCTCCATAGCTGCATGTACACTGTTCAGAAGATGTGTTTTAGATTGTTGTAACTTGCCTGCAGCAGGACTCACTGCAAATGCTGCATTCACTTCCTTCTTAGCACATGCTTCATAGTCTGTTACCAGCCACTGCTCTTGGACAGTTCTGGCCTCTTTGTAGTAAGAAAATACAGTCATTGAATACCTCTGAGTGTTTGCTTACCTAAGCAAACCCTTTTCCTGTGAGTGGCCCTAGTAATCTGTGCACTGAGGAAAACAACTCACTCATTCTACTACCTCCTACCATTTTGTGATTTCCTCTGGTTTCCTCCAAGCACTTCAGTTTTCTCATCCTGTACACTCAACACAGATTAATCCTCTTTACCACCCTTCAAATGTCTCCTATCTCGCATGCCGTCATGAGCAGTCCCTCCAGAGGGAAATTCCTGTTAAATATCCTTCTGAGTAAGTAGCTGAGTGTGATAATGTTCCACAGGAAACTATGGGGAAAATATCAGATCTGGGACCTGAATTCCTGATCTGAGTAGATGTTCTAAGTTATTCAGGTGGTTGAAAGTGATTTATTTTCCCTTTTGCTTTCCTGAGTATCTGCAGGGTACCAGAATACAAATCCCTCTATTAATTATTGTCCCAGGGGTACGATATAGTCTTTCATCAAGAAAGGATAGCTAGTGTATGACTTCTGTGAATTGAACTGGAGGCTTTACAGTGCTTCTTATAGTTTGCACTGCTTCGATAACTGTGCTGAGATAAGATTCTTTGGTGCAGGAATATAAAAGCGTGCTTAATCCAGGCATTCATTTAGGCCTTAGAACGGTGTAAAAATATTAATTATTGATAGCTCTTGACATTTTAAACTAGAATATCACTCGATGTATGGGACTGTGTCTTTTTCATCAGGGCTATCCACAAAGATTAAAAGATGAGCTTTTAAACTTTAATTGCTGTTGTTTCTGCTGCCAGTAAAGCAAAATCCCAGGAAGAACATAAGTTAAAATAATTTGAAAGAGAGTAATTTGAATCTTGAGCAAAAAGATTCTATCAGAACAGGGGGACAACTACACTTTTTATGTTAAATGGTTCAGTACATTGTAACATTGGTATGCAAAAAAGAGAGTTATGATGAGTCATAGGAATGATTCATTCAGTCCCAGTTCTGGCTACAAGAAAATGTGGATAGCATGTATTTTAGTGTCAGCAGCAGCTTGGATAACAGGATACTTGATTTTAAAAAGAGTGATATAGAAACAAGGAGAGAAGACAGCTGCAATGCCAATATATTATGTCATTTTTAGTTGAGTTTTCTAAGAAAGTGATACATGTGGTCACATATCCTGTACCTCTCAGCCTTCTTCCGATCCCTCTTGTTCAGTAAATAATGGTAAATAAAAACTTGATCATGTTTTTTTTTACTGGAAATACTTTTATGTTTTTCATCTGACAAAGGAAAATGCTTATATTGAAAAAATATACTTACATGGAAAATACAGATAAAATATGAAGAACAAAGAGAAACACAGGAGAAGAAAACAGGGCAAGACCTGCCCTTTACAATTACATGCAAAAACATAGAATTACACCAAAAGAAACCACCCCAACAGCTCCCAAGAAGAGAAATCCCTATAGCCCTGTGTTATTCTATTTTCATTTTAAAAGAACAGGGAAGAGCAGAGGCCTCTGAAACTTTTGTGATGAGCTTTTTGAAACAGAGTATAACACATCTCTTAAATTTCCTTCAAATTCAGCCTTAAAAATGATAAAGTAGAAATTAGATTAATTAAATTAAGGACCTGGATTTGTACAGTTTCGAGGAGGTGGGTATAAACTGGACATATTAATTTATAGGAGACAGAAAAATCATTGCTGTCTGCTACAGTCCATATTTGATAATAAAAATACTGGAAATTTCTCCCTAGCATGTGTTAGGGCTGCCAGGAGATGATGAGGTCTCTGACCAGGTCTTCAGTTGAGGTTAAGCTGACTGAAAGGCATGTGGAGAGCTACTGGCTATGAAATAAGACATTGCTGGCCAGGACAGATAACTGTGGGAAGCTGGCCAAAGCTACAGAGTGCTGTGACTTTTCCTGGATTTCCCATCTATATAAAGGGTTTATGTGAAAAATGACCACATGTCACAAACAATTGAAGAGGGGAGTCAAGTACCTTCTCAGGGCCAGTCTTGCAAAGCCAGCAATACCTGGGGTGTAGTATCACTTACGCCATATAAAGCATTCAACCTGGGATACGCTGATTCTGTGATGCTCAAACACAGGAAGTACTCTTTAAACATAAGAAAATATTCTTTCTCCCATGAGGGCGGTTAGACACTGGAACAGGTTGCCCCAATAGGTTGTGGAGTTTTTGTCCTTGAAATTCAAAACCCATCCAGATGCAGTCCTGGGCCTGGCTGACCCCACTCTTAGCCTGTTGGACCAGATAATCTCCAGAGGTGCCACACAACCTCAGTGGTTCTGTGGTTGTGTGGAAGGATTCTGAGTTGATTTGACACTTGTGTACCTGACCAGTTGACCTGCATGCTTAATCTTTACAAATGGCAGCTCACTTGGCTCACACTTGGATGATGTATCATTTCAATGTAGTCTGAACATACATGAGGATATGTTTTCACTCATTAAAACTGCCATAAATAGAGTTTGAAAAATTCAGTATTTTCAACTGGATGGAACAATTTAATCAAGGGGACTGGAATGTTTATTATCACACAAATATTCCTACACCAGCTATAGGTTTGCTATATTTCTGAATTTTTCCTTTCCATGTGACATACCAGATGCAAGTATATTTGTGACATTTTTATGTAAACCCTTGGGAGGCCTCAGAAAAGACCTTCAGTCATTGCAAAAACGTGGAAGCATTTGCACCAGTAGCTTTCAGCTGACAAACAGCACACACTAGTTTTCTTCTTTTACTTCATAAAGTATTTAATGTTTTCAGAGTTTTGTGTTCATTGGATGTATTTTTTTCGTCTAATGTCTGAAGAGAGTAAGGCCACATTATCTTTTCACCTTTTTATACTTTCTGGCTCACTTTGGAATAGTTTTCAGGATGAGTTACTATAACCTGTGAGTTAGGTTAAAGGTAGGCTAGGAAAAGTTTGGAGGCTACACTGACATGTATAGCAGTGATGCAGATGACATTGGGGTCACACAAAATTACCTGTGGTGGCACTAGGTGCTTTTGTTTCTAGGCAACTGAACGAGGCCTAGGATAAATGTCTTCTGCCCAGTTTTCTTTTTGGTGATATTTGGTTGGAAGCTGATGGCCTCAGGATATAGCATTTTGGACTGTGAGAGCTTTCCGAGTGAATCTGGGAACGTGTAAGATACTAGGTCCGAATTCTTGAACAGTTCCTGGGATTTGAATTCTTTTTATCCCAAGGTTGGCCTTATCATATTTTTAGAAAAAGCTGAGCTGGTCATTGTAAAGCAATGCAGAACTAAGTTCAGTGATGAATTAAATGTTTGAGGAGCATCAGAATAGTTTGCTGTAGCTGGGGCATGCTGAAGTGCCTGATTTATCTTAACATATTCATTTGTTAAAGTTTAAGGATGGCAGTGGCAAATGAATTAGTTGTAGCACAGCCTCTGCAATTTTAGACAATTAATCTTTCTTGCAATGTTTAGAGTGACAATAATTTGTCTGGATAGCTAATTCTCTATCTTCCCACACAAAATCAGTTCTGCAGTAAATGGAGATAAATAAAATATCTTTAACTTTTAGTGGGAATTTTAGGAAACTATGCTGAAGATAAGGTTATTGTGTTATTCTCCTCTTCAGACTATGATAGCACCAGTATTTTGAATCTCTGTGAGTAAGAATGTGTCCCTGGAGCCAGCTGGGTGTTTGCTGTGAGAAGCATGTTGGATTATGATGGTCACATTGTGAAATAAAGAGGTACAACATGAGCACTGTGGAAGTTATATCAGGTCTGGGACGATTTCATGGCAGCCGCTTTTATTAGCAGAATTACTATGACCTCAGCATCTTCAACTCAGCTACAAAGGGTTAGGAACTAGGAGGAAGCTATAACTGCAGTCTGCAATTGGCTGGTCTTACACCAGTAAGACCTTCATAATAGTGAATCTTTTGATATCAGCTCCCTCTCAAGCCTTTTTGCTCCCTTCAATCCACTCTAACTTTATAATTTATCACTTATCTTTTTTTCTGATATTTTTATTGATGTTGGAGGAATTATACCTATTTTTAAGTTGAAGATTAAAGCAACTGATCTAACAATCTCCATCAATTTCTTAATGTAGTTCTTACAAGATGCTGCTCAAGATAAAAATTGAATCTGCTGACTCATAAATACAGCACTGTCTATTATTGTAGGTGCCAATTGGCACGAATGGCACAACTCACCCCTGTGGTCTTAATCTGATAAAAATGCTCTGTAAGAGATGGCCACAGTCAAACAGACACTCAAATCCCTCACTAGAGACCAATCAGGAAACCTCACAGGGCTTGGCATGCACATCAGAAGTTTTTTTACACTGAATTTTCTGTTCTCTCCAGTATCTCCTGCAAATCCAATGGCTGCCCAGGAAGGTGGTAGAGTCACTGTCCCTGGAGGTGTCCAAGAAACGGCTGGATGTGGCACTTAGGGCCATGGTCTAGTTTACAAGGTGGTGATCGGTCAAAGATTGGACTTGATGATCTTGGAGGTCTTTTCCAACCTAAATGATTATGTGATTTTGTGGTTTTAACTTTTATGAGTTTATGAAGCAATACCCACCTGAAATTCTATGAACATCTACAAAAATAAGGCATTTTTAGCTGCTGTAAATGACAAAGTTCCACTGCAGCAATAAGGCTAACAAGTGATTGAGCAAATGACATTTTGAGATCTGAACACTCTACATACTTAGTGCCGTGCTCTGGTGGTGACACATCATAATTCAAATTAAGTAAGTGTATTTGCTTGATTTAGGGAACTGATTCAGGAAAACTGTTGCTCTGTTTTTTGCCATCCACCACTATGTCAAGAATGTGCCTGTGGCACTGAAACAGCTCTATCAGAAAGCTGCCTCCAGAAACACAAGGTCCACCATCAGTGACTTAAGAAAAAAGACAGTGGAAAACGGATATAAACTTCTTTATTAAATCTGAGAATCCTATTTAAAAACTGTATAATCTTCCTTATGTGGCATAAACTTGGAGGTATTCTTCAAACACAATGACAGATGTATTTGTCCAGACTGCTCAGAAGGCAGTTATCTTACTGTCCTTGTTGGCCAATGCTGCAGCTTTTCTTAGTGGCAAATAACAAGAGTATTTATTGAAAAGCTGTTGATGCTGAGGACCTAACCAGCTTTAAAAGTAGGACAAGATGAAGATGGTGTTTGTGATTTATTAGCTGAAACCAACATACAAACCAACATAACAAAGAATGTAGCATGTAACTATCATAAGACAAGTAGTGCATTCATTTGCCATCACCAGACAATGACCTGTGTAGCTGACACCACTGTTTCAGTTACTAAGATTTACAAGTTTTCATAGAGTTCACACATAGTATGTGTCAGATAAAAAGCCTGGCAAAATGGTAACTGTGTGTTATTCTTGGCTGGAATACTGCCCTGTGTGCAAGGCACAGGACTGGGACTGAGGCATTGTATTAACTTTCATTCTCTCCTATGTTCACCAAAATAGTTAAATGCAGATTATTTACTCTCCTTGGGCTTGTTTCCTCATTTGTGACATAAGAAAAATTATACTAATACTATTAGGAGTGACAGGAGGTTAAACTAACATTGTTGAACAAGATTGAATTGCAGTATTACAAAATATTACTATCATTCCACAAACAGAAAGTCTTCTGGGTTATGAAATATTTTTGCGTTTTCCTCTCTCTTACAACCTGCCAACTTCTTGACATTGTGAGAGTTCTACGGTCAAATTATACTCCTTTATTCCCCAGTGATGAAGAGTTCAGTGGGCATGGGCTGGAATTGAATGGATCATCATTTTATGATCTTTTAAGAACATTTATGGAACAAGCCATTTCTAGAACTCCAAAGAATTTTAGAAAAAAAATACCAGCAGCCTAGAAGTAGTCTACTGATATAAAGGAAATTAATAGTGTTATTTTTAAAAAATTATATATTTTAACATAGTGATTCAGATGCAACCCCCCTGCTCAGAAACCTTCAAGAGCTGTGAGATATATCAAGGAAAAAAATCAGTCTGTACTTTCTCTGTTTCCTGATAATGCTCATTCCTTCAGCATTATCAGGAAACAGAGAAAGTATAGACTTTGAGAATTTCCCATGTTGATCTGTATTAAAAAGTGGGCTTGTTGAAGCTAAAAGACATCCTTGGTGCTGGAAAAGGAAGCACTAAAATCATATGAAAACTTAATTTGGGAGTTAATCCATAAAAAATTAATTATCTAATCATAGGTTTAAAGCAAGGAATCTGGAATAGTCACTAGAGATGTTCAGGTAGGTGGCTTATGCTCTCAGCATGTAAGTACATGAAACTTGACTGCTTAACTCATGGTGCTATACTGTACCAGAAACAGGTATTGGATTAGCTGGATCCCTGCTCTGACACAACACAGGAATTATTATCTACTCATGGACTTGGGGTAAACTTGGTTTTATTGCTATTGTTCATCTGTCCCAAACAGACACTTTACCTTTACAAAAGAGAGAGAATTCTTGTCTTTATCTCTTCAGGAATGTGTATTAAACTCTAAGATACCACCTGCTATTAGAATTTTTTTCTCCTGATTCAGGAAGAAAGTAAACAAATTTGACCTATGGTTAATTGACAACTTGTGGGAGTCACTTTTGTCAATGCAAGTCACGTGAAGTAAAGCTCCAGAGATAAAAGACAGAAAGAAGAGCTTATGCCAAATGTATCCAGAGGCACAAGACAGACCAGCTACCACTTACCTTGTCTGGGAATTTTAGTAGCCACAGTCCTTCTCTTTGGCCTGGAGAAAACTGGCGTGGACTCCAGCTGTTCCCTGCGTAAGCCTGCCCCAGTCAGCCCCACTTTGCATGGCACCGTATCCACTTTCCCCCGGGACAGTCTGTGCCCGGGGTGTTCCAACCAGGGTGAATCTATTAGAAATTTGACCACCAGGTGGCATAAAAACTATGTAAAATATCACAGGTGCTGCAGATATTATGATACAATTACCTCCTTGTAAAAATATTCAGGTACTTTGTGATCTTAGCTATCAACTTTCAATATTATTGTTTTAAAAGTAAGCAATGGCTTTTAAAATTCTTTAATTTGCAATGTATCCCATAAGGAAGAGCCCACATGGGACATAAATTACTTAGCTTTTTAAATCACATTTTATCATATTCATATTTTCTTCACATCAAACCAAATAACTTCATTGATAGAAAGGAAGAACTTATATTTATTTGTGTAGAAATACAAGCAGCCATTCTTAAAAAGTAAGTTTAAAATCAACTATTACCCACTGGTGAAAACATATTTTATGAAACTATCTCTAAGCTATAACTTTCAATGTAACAATAGAAATTTGTTCTATTTTAATGAAATCAGTTCCTACATTCTTACTATAGAAAAAGAAAATGACTTTTTGGCACAATAGAAAAGCAGAGTGTTCAGATGTGTTATTAGCAAGAAAACAAAAGGCCTGAGGTGGCAGACAAATTCTGCAATGAAGATAAAGATTTTCCTACAATGAAATTCTTGACAGAATTCCTTGTAGGTTTTTGGGATCTTTTGCACCTTGCTTTCATGGGCAGGACGTAAATATTGAACACAAATTCCCACAATGACACACGTATAGTAGTCCTACTCCATTATATTCTTTTTGCAAATTTCCTTAACTTTTGCTCTTTTTCCTTCTGCTTTCTTCTTTCACTTTTTATCCTCTCCTCTGCACTGATGGAGGTCCCCTTAGCTCCCATTTTGACTATAGTTTTAAATTATGCCACTAGGAAGTCAGAACTTTTCTTTTTAATCAGCTTTTCTACCTTTACTTCCTTTCATGACTTACTTTCTCTTCTCTGCTTTTGAGCATCCATTCTTTTAATGATCTTGTCCTGACACTCTGTCTATTCCTGTAATATTTTATTTGGAGCCCTCTGTTTTCCCAACCTTGTTAACTCTATTTTCCTTGAATTTCTGTTTAAAGTTAATTTCTCTTTTTTCCCCCGATATTAATTCTTTATTTATTTTAGACTCTTCTGTCATTTCTGCTACAAGTTGTTCAATCTATTCAACATCTGTCTTGACCTCATATTTCTGTGTAACCAACAACTGAACTTAACACCTTCCCCTAGAATTCCCTCCTCCCCCTTTCTTCTTTGTCACCATTAAGAATTTGTAACAGATTAGTTTAATCCGTCCATCATTCATGTCTGATACACTGCTGGATTAATGTAGAAAATGTAGTATGAAAATTGCTAGCAGCTTTGTAAGTGGAATGAACTGTTTTGGGGATGGCACATTCAGGCTAGACCCATAGCAGAGAAAAATATGATATATAGTTAAAGGTTTAAAATAGAAGCTCTTCCTAAGGTGAAGTTAATCCAAATAAAGATAAAAAGACATCCTGGGTAATACATATATTGTCTATTTTCACTTTCAGGAAAATCCATTTGCAGACTTTTCTGTCTGCAAGAACCAAAATAATTGTTCTGAAGGCATGGAGGTCTCAGAGAGCGCATGGTTCCTGCAAGACTCAAAAAGATTTAATCGCATCTCAGAAGCTCGTGCAGTGGCAAAGGTGCCTCACAGCAGTGACCAGATTTCTACCTTCCTTGCTTCCAATGGAGCACAGGATGGGGTATGCAAGGGAAACATGGTTCCTGCTGGTGCTCTCCAATTAAAGAAAGTGCAGGTGGAGATCCTTGAACTCAATTCCACGAGCTTAAGATTAGGCATGTTAAATAGACCTTCTCTTCTGATGAGTTTCTCCCAATAAGAGTTGTTCTACTCAGGTATTGGAGTTCTGTACTGATAAGAACATTGCAGGTGGACAGAAAATTGAAATGAGCTTTAGCCTCCAAGAAGAAATGGTAAAAGAAGGGAGCTGGCTGGAGCTGCTCAAAAGATAGGATTGCAACAAGTCCCAGTGTAGGTGTACAGTGGACTCTGGGGTACTGATTAGTTTCCATTGACAGGAACAACACCTTAACAGATAGAGATACAGCACCACTGTTTTACATGCCTCTCACACAAAACCAGCAGGACCTATTTTTTTCCCATCAGCTAACAAGACTATATTAGTTTGTTCCACAGAGTGCTTTCTCTTTCCATGGCCTACTGATGCCAGAGGTCAGTATTTGGATTCTCACTTTCATCTGGGTTCTATGGGCTAAGTCAGATCATTTGCTGTTAGCATTGCAAAGCACTGCATACTCCTAGGACATTGTAGAAATAATGTTGATTCATCAAGCGTCTGGAAACACACTCAGAAGTGATTCTTCTCTTTATTTGCTTATTCTTTGTATTTTATTAGATCTTTGGGATCAATAAAAGCAAATGCTTAGTCAGAGCTAAACACACAAAAAATTACCATAATTTCTGTCATATTCTATGTGATGGAAAATCTCAGTGGGGAACTTGGACACACTAAAGGGACTAGCATCAGTTAAAACAGATTTTTTTAAGACCTCAATACGATGTGCAGTCACATTTACATTACTCATGGATAACATTTTGCTCATGTCTATATACGTCACAGCATAAACAAGGATGCATGAAAGTATTGCATCTGATAATCAGTCCTTCACGTTTCAAGTTTCCAGCACTAAAAAGAATGGGAATGGAAAGTTGTACAGTGTTGCAGGTAGTTTGCCATACTTTATTACTATGATATCTAGAACAGCTCTCCTCAACTGACAGCAACAGTAGTGTTACAAATGAGCTCATGCTGGAAGCCTTAAGTCTGGTGTTGTGAGCGGCAGATATCCTTTGTTAGCTCTACATAAGCCAGCACTTACACTGGCAGCTGTGAAAGTGTGTCAGGGCTGTGTTCACCCCACAGGCACTAACTCAAAGACAGGTTTAATATCCTCAGAGCAGACCTGCATTGATGCACATGCATCACTTAAAGAGTCTGAACTGCTACACAATGAGTAGGTAAAGGGATAGCACTGCTTGCTGCTGGCTACTGTACTTTCAGTTCTAGGGCATTCAAAATGTTCTCCTTCATATTTACTTTTTGCCATATTTTATGGTATGGGTATATCTTTTACTTTTTGCCATATTTTATGGTATGGGCAAATCTTTTACCTTACTCTAACCCCAAACTTTTTATTAGACAACCTTGCCTTTTACTATTCCTGTTTTACAGATGTTAAATACCTATCATTCTCATTAAAAAGTAGTTAAAAGCAGTTTAATCGTAGTTTGGTTTTTGGGTGCTTTGCACCTTGCTTTCATGGGCAGGACGTAAATATTGAATACAAATTCCCACAATGACACACATATAGTAGTCCTACTCCATTATATTCTTCTTGCAAATTTCCTTAACTTCTGCTCTTTTTCCTTCTGCTTTCTATTTTCACTTCTTTATCCTCTCCTCTGCACTGCTGGAGGTCCCCTTAGCTCCATAGTAGTAGTCCTACTCCATTATATAGTAGTCCTACTCCATTATATTCTTCTTGCAAATTTCCTTAACTTCTGCTCTTTTTCCTTCTGCTTTCTTTTTTCACTTCTTTATCCCCTCCTCTGCACTGATGGAGGTCCCTTTAGCTCCCATTTAATAATTTTGACTATAGTTTTAAATTATGCCATATAGTTTTAAATTATGCCATGTTTTCTACTTGGAGACAGGCCTTCTCTTCAGTTTTTTAGTGTCAGCTCTTTCATCTGCCTGTGTGATACATCTGGTAAAAGAAAGGCCAGAATTTAGAAACAAGTTTTGTCTCTTGGATCTTAACAATGAAGAAAATGAGATATTTAAAGAGTTTTGAAGAGAATTAGTACCTATTCTTAGTATCTATTTTTCTCTATGTACAAGTCAATGTTCAGCACAAAAACCTTTAACCATATTTTACATTTTTCTGTGCATCTTTCACAAAGGCATTAAACTGAGGGGTGAACTAGATGATGTAACACAATTTTGAGGTATTTCGACTTTGTGTAAGTGGACAGTGGCCAGCTGAGCAGCCATAACTTACTGTTTTCTCTTCTGGGTTTGTCTGTAGGCAGCTCACACCTTGAGAGAGCTTAAGCTGCTGCCTGCACCTCACAGGGATGGGTGTTTTGCAGCAATGATCCCTTTGCAGAAAAGGGTCCTCAAAAGCAGATACAGCGATAACTTAGAGAACAGTGCCTGTTGTTAATGATGGATGAAAGACAGATCAGAGGCGTAATCAGAGAGGGATCTTCATTAATCTCCCTTCTGCTCACTAAGATGGACGACATGAACTTCTCAAAATTGATATCACTACTTCCCGTAGATTTTCCCTTCCGGAAGGAAATTAGACAAATAAGACTTGTATTGTGTCCCTTGTATTTTTGTTTAGCTGTTGATGGTATATTTTGCTCTTATAGCTACTTTTCCCCTCCCACAAAATCATTTTGGAATAGGTCTTACACTACAATGGCATGCTCTTTCCTTCATACTGTTAATAGTGTCCATCTAATTTCCAAGGAAGGATTCTTTTTTATGGTTTCTAGCATCAGATATTTTTATAGTATAAGGAGCTTTGCTTTCACTAGCCCTTAGAAATGAATCCTTCTCATTGCCTTATATACCAAGATTTGAAACAAGCTGTGTTTCACAAAAATATGTATCTACAGTGCAACTAGAAATGTTAAAATTCAGCTTTGGGGGAAAAAACATTCCAAACTGCTTTTCTAATCTAAGCTTTTCTGGAAAAGTTCATAAAGCTTTTAATAAAGTAACTTAAGTTTCATATTCTAAACATTTTTGTTAAGAATTTAATACTGATTAGAACTGAAGTAGACAAAGAAATATTCTCCGGTAAATTGCAAGAAATATTTTGGACATATTTTAAGCAGTCATACAGTCACATATGACTGTAATACCAGAAGAGATTATTATGATCAGTCAGTTCAACTGTGATGTAGAACATGGGCCAGTACTTTCCACAGCATGTGCATAAAAGTAACTTTTTCTTTGACTTACTAGTCTTTTAGC
>WEKY01051510.1:0-15959 GCA_013390045.1 Picathartes gymnocephalus
TTAAAATCCAAGGCATCAGCCTGCTTAGACTTAGACCAAATTATCTTGAAGAGTTTTCCTTGTTTGTCTGTGCTGGATGCCTGTGATTAGCTGTTCCTCATAAGGTACAGATTTCTACACTCATGTGGCTGACGTGTGCTTTCTTGTGAGACCAACACTGTAAANTCTTGTGAGACCAACACTGTAAATCAGGTGTCCCATAGAGTCACCCAGCACAAGGCAGCTCCTGTCCTGCTGCCTCTGCCTCTGCTGACATACTTGGCTTTCCATTGGTTTAAGGATCTGGCCAAAATAATGTTTCATGGCAGATTCTGAGCAAAGAATTTGCCCCAGATTTATAAAGGGAAACATGGAAGGGTCTACACGGAAAAGCTACTACCTCTTCTCTCCTTGGGCAATGAAGATTTGAAGAGAAAGTAAAGTAAATGACACACATGTAATTTTTATAAGGTTTACCATCTGCCAGTGCAAACCTCTGATGAACCATCCAATGTAACCATGTAGCAACTAAATAATTCCCAATGATAGATTGCCCCAGTGTCATATAATTACAAGATTTACAAAAAAACCTTGTCACTATAAAAATGTGAGGCTCTTTGTGATTTCTCTAACACTAGAGTGTATTCCAACCAACTCCATCTGGATAATTAGCAGACAATAAACAACTTTGTTTTTTAAACAGGGAAACATCCATGTGGATGGCTTTTTTTTTTCTTTGAAAGGTAATTTCAAAATAAGCTAATACTAAGATCTAATTTTAATATCCTTAATCTTAATAGTCTCTTTTTTCAAAACAGATCAACTGAAAAAATGAAATTCAGATCCTTAATAGTTTAAAAGATTTTAGTTCTAAAAGGTCCTGATTACTTTGGAAACTACTGGGGTTTTTTAGTTTTTTTTAAAAGAGAAATTTCTCAGAGTGTTCAACTATTAACTCAAAAGTAATAATGAGAAACTCAAAGGGCATATTTTACTGTCTATCCTTCATAAGAGTCGTGATATTTTGATTTATTTTTTCCCAGAGACAGGAAAAAAGAATGGCATTTCTGAAACTTTATATCTGAAATATATGTCTTATACCAATCACCATCTGAAGATGGTAAAAACTTACAGTGAGCAGTGATGTGTCAAACTAGATTTACTTCAATTATCAACAGGCATAATCCTTTTCTTGAGGGGAAAAAAAAATATTTTAATTGACTTCCCATACTGTTGGAAACTCCCAAGTTTTGCATCCTTGTGGTTGTGTTTCCATGTATGTTAGGGTGAATGACAAAGTAAACAGGGAACTGAAATTCATGTATGACCTATGATTTGGGGATTTTGCCACCTGTGAGTCTCTTCATGTTCACTTAAGAATAACATTTAAACCTCTTTGAAATGTAACTTTGAAGCAAATAAGTCTTGCCAAAAATATATTCTAAGCATCCTTTGGGGAGTGTGATGGCAGGACAGGTAGCCATACCTAAATATAGGTACCAGTGTGGTACCATGTGGTTTCACGTGGCCCTCAGCACTCACAAATCTCTCCTTCATACTTTGTCTAAGTCTGTGCTGTGGTTTTAAGTCAGTCTGCCCTGGCATTTTAAATTTTATACGGCAGCTCTGCTAAATGAGTTGCAATGGACCCCTTTCAGTTCTGGGGATCAAGGACTCCAGCAATATAACCTCATGTTTGGCCTGAGATCCAAGGTCTGAAAGCACCAGTTTGGAAGTCCTATATATTTTTCATATGGTTTTGCTAATTATCTATATGGCACTGTTGAAAATAAGACAGAAAATGTCCTTTCGACATTGAATGAAATCCTTACATGTTACAAGCACTTTCTGCACTTTTTACTTTTGTTCCTGGCATCTCTGGAAACATACAGAACAGCTAAAGAAAATGTAGAGAAGGGCAAATATAATGAACAAGAACATGGAAAAATTCCCTTGCCAGGAGAAAGTAAAAGTAGCATTTGGGTATCTTCTGTCTGGAAAGAAGACTGAAGGGGCACCTAAAGATTTGAAAAATCTTGAATGTGGTGCATAAGGTTTGTGTGCAGAACTGACTTTCAGCAAAACTTGCAATACTGTAATTAGAGTAAAACAATAGAGCTAGCAGAGATTCAGTTCAAAACAAATAAAATACAGCACTTTTCCATACTGGGGGCAGGGAACTTCTGGAAATTCCTGTCAGAGGGATCACAGCAGCAGACAGTGTCAGCAGGATAGAGGAGATGAGACAAACTGTGAACAATAACTCCATAAATAGATGGTAAAAGAAGTAGAAGGGGATAGTCCTTGCAATGTCAAATGATCAAAGATGCTTTGGAGTTTAAATATCAGTGGAGGGTAGAAAGGGACCAACATTGTGTGCCCTTCTTAAACACCCTCCAGTATTGCCAGTCAGAGACAGAATTGCAGGGTAAAAGGTATATTGATCTTTCCTTTCTGACACTGTACCTCACTCTCCAGAATTCTTCAGTGATATCAAGTCCTAAGTAATACAAGATAAAATTGGATAAGAAAAGCTCTCTACTTCAAACAGTGGAACAGAGACACAGAGGATGGAGTTATGGGCAGTAAACTAAATATTAGACCAATGGCAAAGCCAATAAAATGAGGTTTTTTTTAAATCCTGGACCAATTGCTCCACTGGCAATATCCTTCTGTCCATGATAGGACACACAGATTCCGCTGACACAAGGTGCTACAGAGTAGTTTTAAGAGCACTAATGTAGAGTATGGAATGTGAACAGGAGGGACTTTTACCTTGTGTGTGGTTTTGGTTTTGTTTGAGGTCGTTTTAGTTTATTTCACAGAAACAAATGGGATTGTTTCTTTGCTAAAGTTTTTGTCATAAACCATTTTATACATTTTTTAATACTTCTTCTCCTTGGAAAAATCTATTTCCTTCCAAATTTCTGTTGAAAATTTCTTTGAAGTTAAAGTATAATAGTTCCAATTTTTGTATTATTGTTCATCTTAAACTGTAGAGAAAATAAAGTACATATTAATACTGTACAGATAATAACAACAAATTGTTATTTCTTTGCTAATAATAATTTTACAACAAACTAAGGAAGGAGATGAATTAAAAGAAAAATTTTCAATATTTTATGTTTCTTCTGAATTATACTGATAGTTTCTTCTGTTATCCAAAATGCAATAAGTTAGTGTCCCTGAAATGTGCATTAGTGATACCAAAAATGGAAAGCAATGGTAGAGTTGTTTTACAGGTTTAAACTATGTATTGCATACAACACTTTTTAGAAGAAAGTATTTAAATTCTAATTGCCTTATGCTTAAAATTAAAATAAAAGTATTTCTCAGGCAATAAAATTTTAGATTTAAGCCAAAAATAGTTCCATATCACATGCTTGTACGTGTGGTTGAACATACTGCTAAAGAGATATATTTTGTTTAGTTCATGTGGATAACTGCTACTTTTAATTAGTTGTGCAGGTGTGTGCAGTCCAAAGCAAAACAGTGGTTAAAGCAATAAATGAAGATAGGCTCATAATGTGGTATTTTTAAACAAAGAAATATAAATTATTTTGCTATTAATCTTTCTTTTTTTTCATTCATTTGCATATTATCAGGAACAAAGTGTGTGCACAGGGGGGAAAGTTTCCTACATTTCAGAAAATTGCAATTAAAAATGTATTAGTTATTAAGGAATGGTTTCTAATGTATTCACTTCTTTTTATCTATCTATTAGCTTCACATGTTTTATTAATAAATTTTTCCAAGTGTACTAAATACAGCTGAAGCACAGCTGTAAATCATGATTACTACTTTTAAGATGGACGAGGGACAAAATGATCTATTTAAAATTTTCAGATTTTCTTTGAAGTTTGTGTTTTCTTGTAATTCTTGTCACAATAAATGCTGTTCTCCCTCACTAGGTTGCTCAGTTGCTGGTTGGTAAATGGAATAACCATTGAACGCTCTGCAAAGTGAAATTCAGACCATGTGAACTTTAATGTGTGTTTGGTATGGTTTGGTTTGGTTTGGTTTATATGTTTCCACCTCTCTTTTTCACTACTTGTTGCAAAACTTGAATCTTTATAAAAAATACTTCATACATGTCCTTGTCCTTGCAGAAAAAACTTTCTCTGTGTCTATAATATTTTCTGATTAGGGATACGCGAAATTGTTTAGTTTTACTAAATAATTGAGAACTGGCCTAATTAGGTTAGGTTATTTGAACAAAACTCAGTCAATTTTTCCTGTAAAATAGAAACATATGAACAATTTTCATTTCATTTCTGTTGCACAGGATAGTGAGTTAATAGGCTCAAGTAAACATGGTAGTTTGTTGTAAAGTAGTCAAAGGACAAGTCTTACAATTACAGATTTTTCTCAAGTAACATACAAAGAAAGCATTCTTAATTAGCAAGCCACAGAAAAAATCCGCCTTATAAGGATTCTGTAAATATAGAGTTTGAAAGCATTATTTTCACTTGTGGCACTCATGGTTGATATAAGTGTAAGTGGGAAAATAATCACCTTCATTGACTTCAGCAGAACAATGACTGAGAACATAACCCACGTTTTGAGACAACTTTTGAACAACCACTGTAGCCATTAAGAACTATTTTTTAATTTTGTTACCCCTAAGGATGACTTACCCACATGTGCACTTGTCTTTATAACCTAAATACAGTTTAAGAATATACTTTTTAGGATTTAGAATTTAAATACTTTATTTTTTCAAATAAAGCCAAGACACTGAAATATTATTTTCTTTAATGCCATCAGCAGGAATACCTGCCCCAAACTGATATATTGGTACAATGTTATTATTTTTGTTACCGGTAGTATTCTCACTACAATGGCTCACAGCACTCCTTTTAATCACCTCCTGGAAGATCACAAGAGTCCCAGGCTCTGTCATTAAAGGATTTACAATTTCAGCACCTGATGTTGTTTTGCACCATTAGAGCTCTTCTCTGAGGAGCCACAAAATTACTTTGCAGCTCTTAATTAAGCTTTGCATTACACCCACAAAATGGCACTAAGTCTTAATTTAACAAGGGAGAGAGACCACAGGGTACTGAGATGTTAAATGATACCCCATGAGAGCCAGTCAAGGACAGCATTGCTACCTGCCCTTGGTGGGGCAGCAACCCACACCACCATCCCCACAGATGGCTCACCCAGTTTGTGCTGCCTCCTTCCTGGCCACTTCTGCAAAATGACCCCAGTGGATCAAATCACTTTTTAGTACATCTCCAACATTACCTTTCTCTAACCCACTTGATAGAATGAGCTCAGGGATGAGGATGTTGACAGGAAGTAATCCCCCCAGGGGAGGGCAATGAGAAGTCGCTGTAGGGAGAGAGGACAGAAACTTTATTTGGTGCAGGCTGGGAAGTGAGTATGCCCACAATGAATTTTGAGTACTTTGGCTCCTCCTATTGTAGTCTGCTACTTGTGTGAATTCTGTGTGGCTAATGTTGGATTGTTACTGTCCCCTTAACCTTCCAGGTATTCCTGTATACTGACTGCAGAGAGAGGAGATAAGTATGTATACGTATATAATTGTTATCCTAAAATTAATTTCTAAAAAATGCAAAAAGACATCACATAAATTCTACTTACATTATTCTGAGTTTTTTCTACCCTAGAAAGTTTAGTTTATAAGTGTAATGAGCCAGAAGCAGTAGTAAATTCTCTAATTTGGTTTGTTTACATCTGAGCTGCTTAATACTATTATTTACAAAACTGCTTCAGTAAAAACATCTAGTCATCTGAACAAATAAATAAAATACTTTTCCACCAATGGATTCTTGAATAAGTTTTTACAAAGCAAACTCAGTTTGACAGCTGCAAAAAATGCAGTCATGTAAGTCTGCATAATTCAAGGCCCGCGCATTTGCTAAAACTCCTAGTGAGGGCAATAAAATTAGAATCTATATTTCTGAAGTAAATTAAAGCTTCAGAGAATACAGACAATGCACTTTAATTTATTATATGCGTTGGAAAGACAAGCTACAATACTACACTATTTGAAAAACTGTGATCAAAGGAATAATATGGTCATTCTATTTTGTGGTCTTTTCTCAACTAACAGAAGCTCCTCAGACAGTCCTTGGAGATGGAATTAGCTCTAACTTTGCAATCTTGAGTAGCAACTTCCAGACTACTTCCTGGAGCTTCTTCTGACCTAAGTTGTTCTATAAATATCCACTTTATGCCAATGTTATCTGTGAGCCTGCACAAAAAGTGTGAGGTTTACAAATAAATACTTCCATTAAAAAACGTCTATGTACTTTTCTCCATGTCTGTTCCCCTTTTGAAATTTTTAGGACAGTGATCAAATCAAGATCAAACCTAGATGATTATATTGAATACTTGGGTCAGAAATTTCCTCTGAGACTAAGGAGATTTCATTGAGTAATGGTGCTGATCTGCAGAGATTATTTCTATCCCTGTTCTTGAGTACCAAACTACTCAATGTTTTTATATCACCTATGTCAGATTTCTTTCTCTGACATTTCAGGATTGTCAAATATCTCTAGTATGCTACAGGAGATGTGTTTTTATCATTGGAAATCACATTTTGCACAGCTGATATATTTTAAGCTCCATGTGTTAGAGTATAGAGAACTTTTAATGAATTAATGAGCAGCATGTTTAGCAATATAATTAAAGACAGTTTGCCATTGCAAAACTTTAATTTGAATATCAAACAATGAAGCAATAACTGTCTTTTTGCTGATGGGTGCCACCATTTGAACAAAACTCTTAGACTCTCTTACTTTATGACACATGTCAGAGTTCTTACTTGTCACATTCTCTGTAACAGTGAAAACACCATCCTTCATGAAATAAAAATCTCGGTTGCTATACAGCCCTTCAGATACTCTAATAACATAGCTTTAAGTGGACCATGCAGTTAGGATTTTAGATATATATTTTAGAAATTTCAAAATAGGTGTTGTATATTCCTTTTGGAAATATGCATGGGGGTTTTTTCTTGCCTTGTTTCCATGGTCCTTGTAAATTCTAAACAGTTAACAGTTACCTCTTAAATACCAAAGATCTCCACGGCTCAATGTGATTGCATAATGGATCCTTCCTCTTTCCTAAAGAAAAATCTAGAAGACTGAAGAAAATTTTTAATATTGCTGCATGGGTGACTGAACGAGTATGAAGTTGTTCCTAGGAGAGGAAAGAAGGTAACTAATTGATCTAGTGATAGCAATTTTCAGTGATTTGAATACATTGTTTAAAAGGAAAGTCTGAAATGAAAGAATTTGACAAGGACAAAAGTAAAAATTTTACTTTTGTAATAACCCAATTTTTTTTTATTAACTTTTAATTTTGGAAGGAAATGTTAACTCACCAGGAAGAAAAGACATTTGATAGAGATTCTCACTTTTCCTAGAAATTTGGTTCACTGAATTTTCAGTACATACATTTAATTGTGAAAATTGATATTTTGTGTATCAAAATTATTAAAAGAAAAAAGTGGATCTCATATAATATTTTAGTTATTCTTTCTTTTCTAAGGTTTCAATGGGACATTTCACACAGATAAAAGTTGGGAAATTTCTTGATTAAAAGAAAGATTGATGGAAAAAAAAATTTAATTTCATTATGATAGAGTGGTTTAAGAACTTCAGGAAAAGATGCCTATATTTCAGAAAAAAAAAATGATCTAAGGGGTAAAAGGCTTGATCTATGCTATTTCCTCCAGGAGACATCTATTCTCTTTCTTTTCACTGAAAAAAAAATTAAAAAAAAAACCCCACATACCGTCTCTGATGTAACAAGGCCCATCAAAAATATTCATAAAATAGTCTAAAACAGATTGAGTTAAGAAAACCTGCTGGCTCATAAAATATATCTCTAGTTCATGAAGATTATGGCTAGTGTTAAATTGAACAAATATATCTTTCTGACATTCAGTCACCTTGCTGGGTCTCTCTGATGTTCCTTAGCATCCTCTCAAGCATGAGCTCCTCTAAATAATTTTGCATGATTTGAGAAATTTTTTCTACTTCATGGTTTGGCTGCAGTTACAGACCAGTGAAATAAATAGAGAGCAGTTTGGTATTATGGATTGGGTAAGGGTCCAAAGCCCTGCTACGTTTCCAGGGTGAGCACTACAGCATACAGGACAGGACACTTGGTGAATTCACATTACCCTGTGAACAAGAAACATTTCTCGCCATCAACAGGCTCCGCTCTTAATTGAAGTACCTGTTTTGACATGTTTTATCACAGATTTAATGGGCCAGAGAATCTTGCCCTACATCTGGTGTATCCCTTTCCCTCCCTGGTTTTGTTAAGTCTGCAGTGGGCAAAAGGGTAATCAAGTATGTCTGGAGAGACTGAGCTGACCTAATGAACATATGTCGGAGTTAATGAACATTTCCATGGACTTTGACAGTGCACATCCTAAGGCAATTGTAGGCACTGAGTGGCTGTCATTTTCTGAGCTGCAAAGTTGTTCAGTTAGCTTGCCTCAGCAGTAAGTCACTCCAGTTAGTGTTTCTATTAATAACTGCATTTAAAGTACCTCTAATTTTGCTAGGGGTTTGAGCTTTTGTTGGGGGCAGAATGCTTCACTGCTTGATTACAGAGATCCATAACTGCATGCTGCTAAGTGAAAGTGAATGGTTCCATTTCCTTCATATTTCATTATTTCCTTAAATCTCCTGAAGTTTTCCAGATGAAAGAAGAGAAGTTGGAAGAATATATGCAGTTTAGGGTGTTATGTTAGCACCAAATCTCCTTATATTGAAGGACTGCCTGCTGTCTGTCTCATTTCTTCTCTGCCTGGATCAGCTTTTATTCCCACTCTAGTTCTGGCTAAGCAGCCTCATGAAATATCTATCCACTTGCTCGCTTGAATAACATTGCAAGGTTTTATTTTCGTGTTTGATTATGTGGGAGGGTGAGAGAGTCCACCAAGATGTCAGTGAGCATATGTCTACTCTAGTGTCTGGGGTATTTTTGCAACACAGATGTGCCAGCTTTGCTATCCTTTTATGTAAGCAAGAGAACAACTTACCTCACTAAAGTAGTCACAGAGGTATATGGTTATTTTAATTAAACTGTAAGTTATTTTAATGAAGCTCTATGGCTTTCTCATGACAGAAGATTTCACTCATTCTGTGGGACAGTAAGAACACAGCCAGGCTGAAACTGCACACACAGAATATTCACAAATCCTCAGAGAACGAAGAGTCAGCTGCAGCACCCTGTGCTTCCTTGCTTAGACAAATGGCATGGTCTTTGACAACAGTGGGCTTTTTTTTTTTTTTTTGTGGTTGCTTTTTTCCTTTTAACTAAACTACAAAAGATGTGCTACAATTTTGCCATCAACAAAAAAAACCAATAAATCATTTTGCTAGCCAAATAATATCTTATAATTGATTGGTCAAGTGGTAAAACGGCAATTGCAATTCAGTGGAGAAAAATTAGAATGATGCATTCATTGATGGGTTTATAACTGATACTTCTGGGAAAATGACAGCTTGGGGTCTGTAGCAATCTAAGAAGTAAAAAGTGTCAGGAATTTTTAGGAAAGGAAGAGAAAATAAATCTGAAGACATTGTTACTTCTTTGTACAAAGTGGAGCAAGTCTTTCAACACTACTTGCAGCTCTGGTTGCAACAGCAGTGTCCATAAAATGTTGCTGCATCTCCCTCAAAAGGGATAAGTAACTGTTGTGAAAAATAAAGAAACAATCATCACAAAGAATTTATATAGAAGAAACAACCCAAGTGAAGTTTTTTGTTTATAGAAGTGAGATGCTGACAGGGGTATGATACAGTTCTATAGAACCGTAGGCATAGAAAAGGCAAATAAGTAAAAATTTTTCATCATTTTTCTTTCCACATGAGTTAAGGGCATCTTTTTAAAATAATAGGTGTCATAGTTCACGTATGTTGAAAAAGTAGCAGGACAAACACATGAAAGAAAAATCTACTCAAGCCTAAAAACCCACAAAATCATTCTATCTAGCCCTGGGAGTCCAGAAGCTGCATATATTTACTGCCAGATATCCCAGGGAAATGCTCATCTAATTTATTCCTTTCTCAAGCATGTGTTCCTGTCCACTCTAAGAAACAGATTACTGGGCTTTATGTACATTTGGTCTGACCTGATGAAGAATTGCTTCAATGAAAATGAAAGGGATGTACTTTTCTTTTCCTTTAAAATATATAACTAATTTATGAGCTTTTACTTCTCTTTTTCTTCCATTTAAGCATATCTTACTGAATGAATTGGAAAGAACAGTATGAATAACATATAAGACATAGATAACCACCTCTCAAATCTAAACATACACACATTTTTCTTTTAAAATATTAAAGACTGCAGTCCTTCTGCCCCATATTGTTGTCCTGGTAGGACCTTTGAGAGAAAATTCCCCTGCAAGCCACAGTTTGCATCATTCAGCCCTTCAGGTACCATGAGTGAGTGGAAGGGCTGAATGTTACTCTGCAATGCTATAATTCTCAAAGAATTATAGAATGGATCAAGCTGGATAGGACCACAGTGGATCACCCGATCCAATCTCCCTGCTCAAGCAGGGTCATCCTAGAGCACATTTCACAGGATTATGTCCAGATGGTCCTTTATTATCTCCGGTGAGGGAGACTCCACAATATCTCTGGGCAACCGCAGTATCTCAGTGCTCTGTCACCTGCACAGTAAAGAAGTGCTTCCTCATATACAAGTGGAACTTCCTGTGCATCAGGTCTGCCCATTAACTCTTGTCCTATTGCTCGGCATCACCAGAAGAGCCTGACTCCACCCTCCCGGCATCCTCCCTTCAGATACCTATAGACATTGAGGCGCTTCCCTCTGAGTTTTATCTTCTCGAGGCTGAACAGACCTAACTGTCTCAGCCTATCCTTATAAGAGAGATGCTTCAGTCCCTTAAGCATATTTCTTGCCCTCTGCTGGAGCTGCTCCAGAAGCTCCATGTCTCTCTTGTCCTGAGGAACCCAGATGTGGACACAGCACTCCAGATGTGGCCTCACTGAAGTCCATGATAGTAATCTTACTTGCTGCCCTACTCCCTCTTTGCACAGTACTGAACTCTACGATCCCATGGTCATCAGAGCCAAGGCTGCCCACAGTCTCAAATCTCCATCAAAACCTTCTCTGTTTGTTGGTGTGAGGTCAATCAGCACGCCATTCCCTGTGGGATCATCCACTACCAGTGGCACAAGGTAGTTTGACTCTAGCAGAGAAGTGCCGGTGGTTCCTGATTCCTCTGTTTACTGTTTCTTGTGCAGGACTGCCACACAGCCAAGAGCACCCCCGCCTAGAGCTGTTACAGCTTCAGACTCTCTGCACAAGAAATTTGGTGTAATTCCTACTTCTCACAAACCCTCCCAAAATGCTCAATAAGCTCTCCTCTTCACACTTTTAGCAAGTTACATCAGAAACTAGACAGAATACAGAATCATTTCATTTACTTGATAGATCCAGCTGACATACCAGCAGCTAGGCATCAGAGAGAAAAGTGATCCAATGCTGGTCAAAGGTGTGTACAGATGAATACTCATTCAGAACTGCCCATGAGTTAATTATAAAGACAGAAATTGCCGTTCTGTACCCATCTCAGACAAAGCTCCTTGCGTGACTCTAAAGGATAGTCATGATATTTTCACATATATTGATTATGAAAACTTCAGTTGGCATTTAGTAAGGAAGACATGAAGGAAACAAGCCTCCTTTTGCTTTCCCTTGTTTCTCTATAGAGGTGATTACTGAATATTAATAAGCACAGATGAAATGTCTCAGAGGATTTTGGATTCAGTATAGAGAAGGGCCACAGGTAAAGTCTCAATTTATTGCGATGTGCTTTTAGCTCAGTTGTCTTTGCAGAGAAAACTAGCAAGCTTGTGAGATTTCAGGTACTAGGTACCAAAAAAAAAATTTATTGTTATGTTTATGCTTACTGTAGTTGTTGCTATTGCTCTGTCTCTTGTGAGGTCTGGAAATGTTATTTATTTTGTCTCTGGTATCAATACTGATCACAGCAGGCAGGCATCTGCTTCAAAAAAGTCTTGTCTCAGCTGGCATTAATTGCTCTTCTCAATGGCAAAGTCAGCACAAAGGCCAAGGACTCAATAAAAATGAAACCCCAACCTCTGTCTGGTCACTCCTGGTCAGGGCTGAGGTAATACGGAAGGATTATTACCTCAACTGCACAATGGTTGTTCTGTGGATAAATTGAGTATTTCAATCTTCTGGGCTGACAACTCAAAAACTTTTATGGACACTGTACCATGAAAGAAAGAGAAAAAGAGAGAGAGAAAGAAAGAGAGAAGGAGAGAAAGAAATTACTTTCTGTGCTCCTAGTAGCATTAAAATCATTCTTAGTATACATCGCTGATATGATCTATTTGCTTATTTCTCTTCTGCAGTCTTTAATCTTTATCATTGCAATAATTATATTGCATAGCTTTATTACACCATTTCTTTTAATGCATATATGAGCTCAATATAAAATTATTAGAATAGAAAAAGGAAAAATATCATATGTACATGCAGGGTTCAACCCTGTCTGATAAAATGGGAAAAAAAAATTCAAAGTAGGCCTAAATATGCTTTTGTACATGTTGTGACAATTCAAAATACAGTAGTGCATGGTTTTCAATGAAGTATAATGTTGCAAGACTGTTCTTAACAGTGCAAGACATAAGAAAGAAACATATGCATCTAGAAATTTTGTCATTGCAAGTATGAAGTGTGGTCACAGAGCATTCCACATCCCCTATCCAGAATGTTGGCAGAAGAGCAAGGAATCTTGACGTTATATTTAATTGACGTTATATTTAATGAAATACTAATAATCCTCTGGAGAGTAGGAAATGTTAGGACTTGACCAGGGAACATATTTGAACAAGACATGGAGAGTGGCTAGAGTAGTTATTAAAACAATATTACCCAATTGGTTGTTTGTTTATTCATTTATTCAAAAGAAAAAAGAAAATCTTGTCATGAACTATTTTTCTTGTAGATTAACAATCTTTCTGTAATATGTTACAAAATGTCAAACAAGTTCATTTATTCAAGTAATTCTCACTGAGCACTCAAGGAACTTTTCTTCTAGTCTTAGCATAAAAGATGAAAGAAAGTACACTTAAAATTGGTGGTTGGCCTCCATGAGCTCTCATGTATCCCTCTGCTCTATTCCAAAGACTTTATTTTCTCTGCTTCCTTGTAAAATAATTCTGAATTTCTCTTTGCAGATGCAAATACTTTGAGTTTTTTAACATGATAATGAAATCATATTTGCAAGTCAGCTCAAGAAACAATAACAAGGGAAACAAACCTGATGAAAAACAGCTTTTCTTTATTCCCAAACCTAGTCTACAATTATTTTACTTATAATTCTTTCATTTAAAGTAAATTCTTAGAGCTGGTGCCTCTAGCATCATAACAGCTGTTATTTTGTTGGAGTAATTGTCCTAATAAATGTTTCTAATTATAAACTGAAATAACTTCACTCATATATAGGAGTCATTAAGAACATGGTCAAACATAAGATAATAAACTGTCAGTTTCTCTTGCAATCAGCTCGATCCTAAAAGCAATCTTACACTTATTTCATATATATATATGTGTCATTTTGCCAACATTTTTACTCTGAATGCAGTTATACAGTTATTTAGTTAAAAGAATGACTTGAATGAGAAGCAAGTGGATAAACCTAAAATTTTCAATTCTTTTAATTCTGTGAGAATGTGAAAATGTAATAATAAACCTCATATACTAGAATAAATGTGTATTTTATACACTGAGTTTCCCAGACAAGACACAGAACACATACACAGAGACTCTTAGAGCTACATATTTACCCTCTGCAGAATATTGCCTGGACTTTGTTATCTATTTTACATTACTGAGGGATTAGAATGAGTGAAGATGTATAATGTTAAAATTTTGCTCTTCAACTATGTAGCTGACTTCACCCATGTTTGGAAAGTTCAACTATTTTTACTTAAAAGAGGATTTTCTTTCTATCAGTTGTAACAATCAAAATATTAAATAACTTTTACATTTACAGAGAAAAAAATCACAGTCTAGATCCCTTATTTTCTGTTCTGCAATACTACCTGAGTCTCTCAGTAGTATACACAACAACACACAACAAAAACAGGGCACAGTGAGATGATTTAGGAATAGAATTTGGACTTACATCTGAATTATTTTGGTTTTATGAATTTAATTCTAGCTTCTATAGCCTTTGCAAGTACCTCTGGGGTAGCTGCACTTCACGAATTTGTCAGATTCTGATTTCAATTACACTGCTATCAGGTTGACATAATTTCCCAGATACTACAGGTATAATTTCTGATTTACATTAATATTGGTTTAGTAAGAATTAGTCCACAGCTATTCTGGAAGGACATTCTCAAATGCCTCATGCCTGTTAGCTAATTATGTCTTTGAAGGCTTAAACTTTTAGCATAATAGGCACTAAAGCATGCATTTATATAGTTATATTGTACATATATATGTTTGGGTTTTTTTTAATTCTTGAATTATAGAAGACTGTTCAGGCACTTGCATATTATTGACTGGTGCTATTCCTCTTTTCTTTAGTTCCCACAGAATTACAGAATGAATTTTAACTAGAAATGGTTATCATGATAGAAGGGAACTTGTTGCAGGGTCTTCACTGAAATTATGTGCCATGAGAGAGAAGGCAGTAGAAAATCAGGAGAGGAAAACTAATTCTTTAGTCATAAGAGCATGACTCCATCACCTTCTAGATGATATCTATCTTTACACCAACATTTAAAAACATTTCTACAGAATGCATAATGTATTTAACTATTTCTTTGGGGATTTATTTTAAGAACATATCCAAAGTAAAGATATGTAAACTGGACAAAGCAGGGACAGAGATTTTGTGGTCAGACAGCTGAAGACCAGTTTGTGAAAGATGGTGTCCCCACACAGAAGACACAATTGCTGCTCTGAGACAGTAATCCATGCAAAAGAGTGATAAAGTGTGACAAAGTCTTCCAGAGTTTACACTTTTAGCATGTTCAATGTACCAAAATTATCACTGAAATTTGCATGGTAGCTCGGTTCTGTATATTCTCCCTAGAATTCACGACTGTAGAAAAAACGTTCTAAGATATCATTATTATGATTCTCCAAGTTACCAAACCTTCTTAAGTCTTTTATTAGTACTTATTTATAGGCCATCAGTCCATGGGTGTTTTTCAGAAAGAATTTGTTAGCTTTTCTTCATGTTACTTCTTTTTAATTTTATTTTTTCTGAAACCTATCAGACAGCAGATATGGCAATTAATTAAAGGTGGAATGGGAAAATAATCACATTTAGGTGACAACAGAAATTTAGTAGGATATAACCAGACCCTGCAACTGAGATCCCAGTCTTCATTAGGGCCCTCATCGGCCTGAACGGTACTTTCAACAGGCAGCTTTTTTTCAGGTCCCTTTTCAGCAATTTCCTAGAATCATAGAATCATTTAGATTGGAAAAGATCTCTGAGTCAGTGTCCTGGTTTGAAGGACAGGTCTCTGCTAGGGAAGGCAGGAGCCTCCCTTGGAATGAAGAATGTGAACCCCTCCCTTCTGAATTATTGTAATTTTGAAATTAAGGGGGTTCTCAGGCAAAGATATGGGAGTAGGAATAACAGTTCTTTACTAGGATTTGTAACAGAGCAAACAAACAACAACTCTTATGGCACTAACAACAAACAGAACCAAGAACCCGGTCCTGACCCCCTGGCCTGAAGGCACTTTCCCCTCCTCGGTGCAGTGATGGTCACAGCTGGCAGGGAGCACGTGCTATGGTGGTTCAGTCAGCAGGGGAAAACAAAACAGAAGAGAGGTTTTGCTTCACAAACTCCCTTGGAGCAGTCGATTCCAGTGCCCCAGCAGGATTCTTGGAAAGCAGCAAACTGGGAGGGCAGGATGTCTCGGCAGGCGGGGGAGCGGGGCTGCAGCGCAGTGAAA
>WEKY01051510.1:15971-27744 GCA_013390045.1 Picathartes gymnocephalus
AGGAGAGGCGAGCTCAGGGATTCCGGGCACCCGAGCAGATGGCAACAGGTTCAGTGGCTGCTCTCACAAGCAGAGGCTCACCCAAGAGGCAGAAGAAAACAGCTCCAAGCCAGGGCTCCAGCAGCAGCAGCGAAAAAAAAAACTTCTCTCTCGCAGAGCTGCCTCTTCCCGTGTCCTCCTCCGAAAACCAGTCCCGCTCCGCCCCTGCCCTCTCCTTTTACCAGTCCCCAATTCTTGAGATATTCCTCCACGCCCCCCCGCCTTCGAGAGAAAACTCCCCGACAGAACAGTAAACGTAGATGGGCCTTTTCTTTAGGCCTAGGTATAGCCTTTGTTTTTCTTAAGTACTCAGTGATTAAGGCTATTTAGCAACTGAATGGAAAAAAATTCTATACTGTTAAAAGGAAACAAAAGGAAAGACAACCCAACCCTCAACAGTCAGAGAGTCCAATTATTGAGCTAGCACTGTTGTCTTCACCATTAAACCAGATCCCTAAGTGCCATACCCATATGCTTTTTGAACACTTCCAGGGGTGCTGATTCCACCCCTTCTCTGGGCAGCCTGTTCCAATGCCCAACCACCCTTTCAGTGGAGAATCTTCACCATATCCACTCTAAACATTCCCTGCTGCAACTTTTGACCACTTCCTCTTGTCCTGTCACTAGCTGCCTGGGAGTTTGACTCCCACTCACTGCAACCTCCTTTCAGGTAGTAGTAGAGAGGAATACGATCTCCTCTAAGCCTCCTTTTCTTGAAGTTAAACACCTGCAGCTCCCTCAGCTTCTGCTCATAAGCCTTATGCTCCAGACCACTCACCACCTCAGTTGATCTTTGGACCCTCCAGAACTTCAATGTCTTTCCTGCAGTGAGGGTGCCCAAAACTGAACACAGGATTCAAGGTGCGGCCTCACCAGTGCCGAGTAGAGGGGAAGAATGACCTCCCTGGTCCTGCTGGCCACACTATTCCTGATGCAGGACAGGATTGGACTTCTTGGCCACCTGTGCACACTGCTGGCTCATGTTCAGCTGCTGTTCTGCCTCCAGCCTGTAACGCTGCCTGGGGTTGTGACACAAGCGCAGGACTTGGAACTTGGCCTTGCGTAACCCAATACCATTGGATTCAGCCCACCAATTCACCCTGCTCAGATCCCTCTGCAGAGCCTTTCTACTGCCCTTTCTTTGCTTTCACATGACCAGCTAAAAACTATGACCTTTCTAGGTTCAGATCTTTGTACAGCTTCTCCAAAATTCAAGCAAGCAGCGGAGGCCTTCTTTGACTCCATTTTCACAAACATGTAGAGTACAGATCTTCACAAGCACCTTACTGTTTGTCCTGCCATCTTTGCTTGAAATACGTCCTGGAAGCTTGACAACACTGGCAGGCCGATGCTTGGCAGCACTGGTTTTGATTTCCAGTCCCTTGAAACAAATTGAAATGTGCTATGTGTTCAATTATGTATATTTTAAGGGGTAGTTAAATGAACCCTTTTAGTTAAAAAACATTTTTAACGACTACGAATTCATATGGTCACAGATGTAATCAGGGTCATAAAAATAAAATCTACTTATCTATCTAAATGGAACGAGTTCACTGTGATTTTTAATTATAGTAATCTGAGCAATATTCAGAAATATTAGTTTTACATAGAAAAACTTGAAAGCAATTTTTTAAAAATTCAAAACTATGTAAGTTCATGAACATTTATCTTCTTTTTGATTCTACCTACAAACAAGATAAAAAATGATATTTGAGAGTACTTGCAAAGCATGACTGACAGAAAAAAGGGCAACATTCAAGAATAATAAACACAGAAAACTTTATCAAAATATATCTTGTTTAAACTGAAAGGATTTTTTTATTCAGAAATTCATTTAAACATCTTAAAGATCCTATTTCTCATCATCTATTGCATTATTATTCAAATAATTAAAACAAAACACATATCAAACAAATTTTTTTTCTTTCAGTTTTACAGCAGATTTTTCTGTTTGAATATCAGGTGTTGAATAGTTTTTTACATGAGCAGGTGGCTTTTATATATCTATCAGTATCAACATATCATCAAGAAATTAAATTAAACAGATTATATTGTAATATGAACACATTAGAAACACTTCTTGTCTATATCAAAATACACTCCGATTCCAGCTAAAGGCAAAGAAAAGCTACCATTTAGCATTTAAGAGCTACACTAGACTCTAAAACTCATCACTGTAACAGTCATATAAAACTCACAATGCACATCTAAGAAAATGTACAATACAGTAGGGGGTTTTTGGTTTGTTTTTTTTTTTTGTCCTCTGAGGATATGAATAATCAACTGAAGAATCTCATAAGCAGTGACTGCTTCCTATAGATTAATGAACTTTTGTCTTTTGATCAGAATCATCAAAGCTCCAGGACAAAGCATGAGGGCTCCAGGAATGCTGTAATATGGATGTTCACAATTACAACTTTTTATAATCTGCATACTGAGGAAAACACTTAAATAATTGAAGTGTTTTTCAAAACCTTGGTCAGAATCTCTAGGGGATCCGTAGCAATGGCTGCTATTTCTTTAATAAGTTTTGAATTCAGTCTTAGGGACTGATATTGTGAGATCTTCTCTTCCTACTCTGCCAGACTATCCTTCAGGAACAATGTATATCACAGGGATTGTTTTCTGAGCATGATACATAGTCCTCTGATTTATCTGGATGTTTAGATTTCTTTGTCCTTTGATGTGTTCAGTCAAAAGAAGAATTCTAGAGCAATAGCCATTTGTCACTGCTGTGACAGTCCTGAAGCCGCCAGCTCTAAGAATATCTCAGTGCTCCCATACCCTTCATCCCTGCAAGCAGCGCTGGCAAACAGCCCAGAAGTGTCACAGTGGCACTGATGCTGCGTGGGTCCTCAGCCCCACAACTCACATGTGTTGAAAGAGCCCTACAACCAAGCGCCCTCATGTGCCAGCACCAGTCTCAGAACTTATGTTCTCCACCTGTAGCATGGTGATCCCTTGTCTATGGTCCTTCTCACGCAGATGCAACTCAGACCCACAGGTACCAGATTAGAGCTTTTTGATGTGCAACTTCTTCCAATGCAAAAATCATCAGTGACAATGTTATCACAGTCTTAAGGAAAAAAGTATTCTTTTTCCACACAGACTTCTGATCTGCTTTTTCCAATACACGGTGTGTGGGAGTTTTATCCCCCACATCTCCTGGGAGGGCAGCAGTGGAAAGTTTTAATAGCATTTCTCAGTCATTAAGACAACTCTGTTTTAACCCTCCATGTGAATGTTTTGGCACCTACCTCTTAAAAGAGCTGTCATGCTCTTTTGGTGTTGCTTCGTGATTCTATTCTCTAATTTTCTTTATTATTAAGATTAAAGTCAGTGGCCGTTTATTTTGAGAATATAAGATATTTTGTGGTTTCCCAGAAGTAATGCAAACAGGTGAGGCATATCTTTCATGTTTACCATTAAATCCGTTACAAAACAAATTAGAAAACATCTTTTACAATACCCGTTCAACTTTTCTATATGTTAGAAAATGGAAAAACTTTGGACCTCCATAAACTACTCTGATAGCTCCCTGAAGGTTTTTTTTTCTTGATTAGGCAGTCTTCATAAGCCATCTGTCCTGCAGAAGGTGATTGCATCTTTTTTTGTTCTCCAGTGCAGTATCAACAATGAACACTTATAGATACAGTAACATAAATAACTTCCATTTCTGAAGTGGCTTGATAACTCATTGTCAATTAGCATTTTTGCCATTCCTTATCAGTGCAGTAACTTGCAAGGATTATTTTGAGATGTTAAACTTGGATACAGAGATTTCAGGTTTTAGATGGTAGATTTCTATATCACTTTTTCCTGGTACTTGTGATGCCTTGGACTGGCTACCTAGAACAGAGGCTAGACAGAGTCAGAGAATAAAGTAAGTATTTATTAAAGGCATTTAACAGATACACCTTGGGCAGTGCAGGAGCCTTGCACAGGCTACACCCAAGATGGACAACAGTCACAGGTTTTCTCAGATGGATATAAGTTTGGTCCATTTGCATACCAGAGGTTAATTGTACAATTGTAGCTTCAGGTAATGAAGTCACATTCCCCCAGTTTGTTTGATCCTCCGATTCACTTTTGTTTATACTTTCTGGGGCCTGAGGCAAATGGTGTGACCTTGGTTCCCAGCTCCAGACAGATGGTTTAGTTTGACCAAAATAAAGAAAGCTAACTAGCATTCTACATAGAGTTCAGAGTTATAAACTAATGCAGTACAGAATCTTAAAAATATAAAGGCTAAAAAGGCATCACTAGTGACTGTTTTCCTCATTGATTCATTAATATATTTGGATCAGAATTTTTACAAAGACAGAATCACAGAGCTTCCGTTGCCTTCTCAGGGGTCAGGGTTTTACCCTGAATCCGTATCAAGGAAAGAGAAATTTCACCAACCCTTAATTAAAATTAAAATTCACTGTATCACCACTTTTTTTCTACAAAGAATGGTATACAAAACTACATTCTTCAGCCAGTAGTGTTGCTCAATGGACAAGGGCAGAAATTTTTAAACCAAAGGTGTGAGGACTGGGAACAGTCAGATTAGGATTCACTTTGTAGAAATTTTAGGGAAAAATACTAGCTATGTCATAAAGAATGTTTTTCTTTCTCTTTTTTTTCCCCTAATAAGTTTCATTTATTTCAAATAGTAATAGATGATAGAAGAAAAAAGAAGGGAAAGCTTAAAATAGTGTCTCTATTTGCATGTGAACCATTTTTAAAGCACACCAAAAGATCCTGAAGAATTCCAAGGCTTTCATGGAGGTACTAAAAGGACGCTTAGAGAGGTTCATGAATTGTTTTCAAAGATGTCTGCTACTGACAACTCAGAAAAGTCACAAAATCAGATTCCAAAACACTTGTGAAGAAATATTTGGAACCAAGAGTCTCTCGTGAGCATTTTCTTGATGGCAGGTGGTAGAAATGGTTACAATCGTTAATTTTCATTATGTAAGTTTGTAATCTTTTAAGAAACTCCTATATTCTTTTTACAGTTTTTGTAATGTCTTCAGCGCCTTGCTATTTCTTACTCTTGATATTTCATAATACAATTTACCTTCATAAGAATGAAAGAACTGCCATTCATCATTAAATCAAAGTTTCACCCAACTTGGAATTCCATGTCTGACAGTGTCAATTAGTGTATACTTAGGGAAAATCTCAGGAAACAGGAGAAGTATAACATGATTTTCCCTGGCAAAACCTTTACAATAAGATTATCTTTAGCACAAGGAGACCAGTAGCAACACGGTAACACGTGTACTTCCAGTGCCTGTGCCCTAGAAGATAAACAACAGTCTTCTTATCCACTTCAGAAGAGCAGAACTTTTGAAAGGGCAAAGAGCATCTCATTAAAATTGCTGGGAAAAAAATATTTAGAAACAAAGTTCCTCATAAGTGATCTTTAATTTTCTTCTTTCAGGATTCAATATACAAAAAAACCCTTATTCAAATAAGAGGCAATTTAACAATAAATCATATGAGGATGAAGCAGTTACCCCTTAATTTAGCCAGAGAAAAACTGTTAAATGAGACACAATTAACCTAGACACTTACAGCCCAATTCTGAATTCATGATTCTGTAAAACTGCAGCTGTTCCAGCAGTGGTTAGCTGAAATAAATAAAAGAGTTTGTCCACTTTAAATGTGTGCAATGCCTATTTCTCACTGTTTCATCCGAGTTTTTATTAACTGGCACTGGTTATTAAAGTCTTATATAAAATAGACTTAAATTCAAATGCAGTGTTATGCTCCATTTGGAATGAGTCTTTCATTTCTTTTTGGCTAAGAGTATTCCTAGACGCAGCAGTATGAAACTTTGATTTCGTGAGATGACAGAATTATTTCATTCCATTTTGCAATGAAACCTCCAAATATTAAAAGTTCTCAGAAGCAAATGTTAAAAAACAAGTTATATTTCATATGGATTAAACATTGAATATAAACAATGTTGAAATATTTTCTTTCATTTTTGAAGCTTTTTTTTTATTTTAGGCACAAAGTTATGTGCCTCAATCTAGTTGCAAGAGGATGTTTTCTTCACCTATTCTATTTCTTGTTGCCAATAGAAAATATTGTATTTAGAATTAAATTTCTGATAATATCTTTTCTCTCTGTTTCTCTTATTTTTCCTTCCTGTCTAAATACTGCAAATCCAAAGTCTGCTGTCCTTTACCACTCCACACATAAGGAAAGCATGACTTCAGTCTGTCACACAAGTGTCAGAACAGGGGTGTGGAGGGTAAATAGGCATGTCTATTTGAGCAAAGGTGGCAAGGGATAATGGAGTTAGGAACCAAGGCTGCAGACTGAACGAAGAAGCAGTTTGCTTAGCAAATAAGGCACAGAGAGACAGTTTCAGCTTATTCTAAAAACTGTCCAATAGCCCCTGTACAAATACTTAGGGATCATAGGTTTCTGTTTCAGTCAAGTCTTCTTTCTCCTGCAGCAGCCAGTGACTGACTGTCTTGGGAAGTATTTCCTGATTGCTCTGGAAAAGGCCATTCCACAGTTAGGCAATAGCTCACTGCAAGGAGCCTGTTTAGCTTGAGAAAACTGGTATGAAACGTTTAGAAAATCTTTGATGGAAATATGAAATTTCGGGAGATAAATGAAAACATGGGGAAAATCAGTGTGAGTTTAAAAAAAAAAAAGGCAGTTCATACTGATGTGTAAGTCAGTAACTTTCCTTGTAATATAATCAGATATTCTAGACAAAGGGAAAGCACTGAAACCAGTGGTTAGGTTTTTCTTAAATCTGGCTAAAGAATTAAATATCTAATTAAGATTCTCAGTCAATGCTATCTTAATTGACTAATACATCATTCTGTTAAAACTAATGGTAAATTAAATATGTTTGATCGATACTTAAACAATGAATTCTGGTTAATTGACACTGATCTTAATGGGCATTACTTTAAAATATTAGCTGATGTACATCCACAGCTGTAGGGATTACATATTACAATACTAATTTTCAGGATATCATTTGCAAGAAACATTAGTAAGTAGTTAGTGAGCTTTCCTTATATATGAAGAAGAATTGCAACCAGTCATCTCAGAAAATAAAATTAAATTATCCCCTTACAAATAATATATTATTATCCTCATTACACTGTTTTTCCTTTTCCTTTTCCTTTAAAGTGACTAATCTGAAAAATTAAAGGCTTCTAAATCATAATTTACAAACTCTGGTGAATTATGCTCACATGTAAAATGAATTAAATGGATTAATGAAGAAAAACAATTACAGTAAAATGCAAATAAGACAAAGAAAGCTATAGAGTAAGGAATTGAGATCAGATACTCAACTATTGGGTTCTAAAGACTCAATTTCTTCTGGAATGGAAGTTAGAGTCATTCAGATTGGAACTTCCAAAAGGGAATAGCTGCAATTAATATCTCATTTTCTAGCTGCTTGAGAAGAGTCAACTTCAACGAAAACAATATTCAATGGATGATCTCTAGTACTTTCTGAAATCCCTATCACTAATTATTTCCTTATTAGGAAAGACAAAAATATAACTGATTTCTAGTTTAAATTTAGGTCTTGCTTCATGGAAGATGACTAACAGAATCGTGGCCTGAGAAGTCATCTGACATTTATTTGTACCCTATTATTTAGATTACTGTTAGGTAAATTCTAAGAGTTCACCACTATTTTAAGTAATGTTTTAAACAAGTTAACATCTTACATTCTTGTGAAGATTCTTTTATTGTATATACAGACATATATAGAGATGCTAAGACTCATTAATTTGATGAACAAATCATGTCTAGTGTTTCAGTGGACATCTCAAAAAGCCTTACAACATAAGTGGTAGTCCTAACAAAAATGAAAATTAGGAGCATTGTTCAATTTGCAAAGCATGTCTTTCTACTAATAAGCAATGAGCAAGCAGAAAACAACAGTATGAGAATTGGACCTAGAGTCAGTTGGCAAGTATTTGACTAAACTAACCCCATTTCATCCAGAGGATAAATCCATTTTTGGGAATATGATGATCTAAACCAGCTGAAATAAAGAGAAGCATTGCTAGCATAAGTGAAAGGAGACATTAGCAGAACTTCATTTGATACACTGAAAATTCAATTCACATTAGAGTTCGCTGGTTTTAATTTTCCCCTGAAACACTGAAACATACAACTGAAGTCAAATGGAAGGCTTCACAGAAATGCCACATTGCAGCAGCTATTGGCATCTCTTATGGTAAAAAACCACATCATCTTGACTTCTTCATTTTCCTTTCTATCACCTCTTATCACAGCAACTTCAGACTAGAAGTAAGACATAAGGAAGGGATATGGGAGACCAAGGTTTGACCTCCCATTTTGCCACAAATTGTAAATGTCATCTTTGGCAAGTCAACTTGACTTCTCTTCATCCAAAATTAACAAAGTCGACTATGCATCAAAATTTCAGTTGATTGCAGTCAGAAATAGGCTTCTAAATATTCCTCTAGATCTGAGGTTACTGCATCCAGATCTGAGGTCCCCAGCACAGAAAAGACATGGACCTGATAGAGCCAGTGCAGGCCAGAGGGTTAGAACACCTCTCCTATGAAGCTGAGAGAGCTGGTGTTCTTCATCCCAGAGAAGATAAGACTTTGGGGTGACTTTGTTGCAGCCTTCCAGTACATAAGGGGAGCCTGCAAGCAAGACAGAGATGGACTTTTTACAAGAGCATGTAGGGATAGGATAAGGGAGAATAGCTTCAAACTGAAACTAGGTTTAGATTTAATATTAGCAAGAATTTTTTTACTGTGAGGGTGGTGAGGCATTTGAACAGATTGCCAAGAGATATTGTGGATGTCCCATCCCTGGAAGTGTTCAAGGCCAGGTTGGATGAGGCTCTGAGCCACCAGATCTAATGAAAATTGTCTCTGCCCATGGCAGCAGGGTTGGAAGTAGATGATTGCTAAGATCCCTTCCAAACCAAACCATTCTATAATTCTATTATCTGACTCCAGTATTGCTGCTATGCCTGTAGTCTGTGCACCTCAAACTTGAACTCATATCAAAGTCTCTATAACACCCACATTGCATTTGTTTAGGCTCTCAACTGCAGACCCATCAGCTGACTTTAGAACCAAATAAAAATTTGAGCTCTAAAGAAGTTTAGAGTTGTGATTTTGTCCTGTGGCACTTAACCTGTGTAGTTCTTAAGAACAGGCATGAGCTATGTGCACCAAAAGTGGATTCATCTCCAATCCTTTGAATACTCTGTCTGTCAGATACAGATGTTGCATACCTTCTCTTCTAGACACTCATAGGACCCTGCTTTGTTGTTAAGCTCTATTCATTTGGGATTGTTTTATTTTGAGATTTTTTGATGAAGTAGGGTTGATGACCTATTGACCAAAACTCACTGAAATAAATTTCTAGACAGCCCTGTAAATGAGCTTGAATTCTACCTATGTAAAAACTCTTTATGTTGTCAGAGATGTCTCTGACACCTGATACCCAGAAAATTACTACCTGGGAGCATCACACTGCTTTATTAGTGTAATCTTATATTGTTGGTCAAAGGAAATTGGAGACGAGCAATTTTAATGAATGCATAGAAGCTGCCTTTTAGCACAGGTCATAAAAATCAATTCCTGATAAACTAAGCTCTGAATTCAGTGTTATCCGTCATGTATCTAGAAGAGTATAAACACATATTACTTGTGTTTGTTCCACTGAACACACAGGTAGGTGCAGCTCTGCACCTACATTAGAAGAGTAGCTGAGCTTTTCATGGATATAAATGATGTAAAAAATCTAAGGATTATGAGGAGGGTACAATAATCTCAAGGTGTCAGCCTCAGAAACCTAAACCTCAGCTCAAGCAAAGCTACCGAAATTTGTTCAAACTCTCAGTGAGAGCTGGGAACACAAGAAAGGAGACGCACATAAGAACACATGTACACATGGGCATAAACATACACCCTACCTTGTAAGGCCTGTGAAGGTAAAAGGTTGCTAGAATAATGGCAGCTACAAGTACCTGAGCCAGACGGTATCTCAGGACAGCTATGAGGAACCAATTTAGTTTGGATTCAGCGAAAAGGTCTCTGCTAACGGGCGGCACAGAAAGTTGGGACCGGCCCAATGGTCTCCTGTCCGCGGGCAGACTTTGGGAGGGGCCAGGGGGGTACGAACACAAACTGCATCACGGCTTGCGGGGGCTGGCGGCTGCTCGCCAGGGCTCGCTGCTGTCCCTTGGCTGCCTCGCTCCCTCCTTTGCCCTGGCCCCAGCCTGCCTTCTGGCTCTCCTGCTCTCGCTGACTCTTGCTCGCCCTCGCCCCTGTCCCGCCTCCCTGTGTCCCTGACCGCCGCCTTGCCACTTCGCCCCCGCGTCCTTGCCCGGGCTGCCCGCACTCGACCCTGCCACGCCGGGCCACTCCGCCCTGCCGCCCCGATCCAGCCCGTGGCCGCGACCCTCGCCGTGGCTCTGCCCAGGGTCCTGGAGCTCCCTTCCAGCGCCCACTCACGGCNGCCGTGGCTCTGCCCAGGCTCCTGGAGCTCCCTTCCAGCGCCCACTCACGGCGTGTCCTCACCGCGTGTCCGATGCCGCGGCCGCGGGAGCCGTGCCTGTGCAGCCGCGCCTCTCCGAGAGCCGCGCAGGTCTGGCCAGAGCCAGCCCGAGCACGGGCAGGCAGCGCGCAGAGCTCGACACCTGGACACCGACAGCACTGCCCTGACTCGCTGCTGGGAACGCCATCTCTTCTTCTCTGTCTCCTCTTCTGTCTCCCCTCTCCCCCAGTCCTTTTCCATTTCCCCTTCCTTCTTTCCTGTCTCTCCTAGCCCTCTTTCGTCTGGGCAACTCCTTCTTCTCGTTTTTATTACAAATTAACGGTTCTCAGACACAACGCTTGCCTCGTTTGGCTTAATTCTGTTCTGACTATCCATTTTTAAAAGAACTCCTCGCTGTTCCCCACATTGGAACTCGACAACAGCTAAGGCAACAATTAAAAGAAATGTAACAGAGCATCAGTTCTAGATACACTCTGCAAAGTAATGAATGTTGTTGCAGAACTGCAGCTAATTAAAAGGGATTTAAAAAACAGCTATATCTTGTTTTGTACCCAGCAATATTCTAAATACGGACACTTCCACACCAGCTGAAGCAGAAAATGTCAACAGTAAAGGCTGTCAGGTCAATGCTTTGCAGGGAAATTGCACTAACAAAACAAAAAATAAACTAGCACACACAATATGCATGTAACAAAAAAGGTAAGTGTAGCAAGAGCCATTCTGAGACAACTCTTTTCTGTGATTTTATTTTTTGGATTAAAACATTATCAAATCTTGCAAGTTGCACAGGTAAATTATAGTGAAGAAAAGCATGTCCTTTCAACCATTCATGGCTGACTTGATCTGACCTACTCACCAATGAGCCTTGGTTTTAAGATTAAAAGACCTGAAAACACTAAAGGATCCAAGACTCTCATTTCAGAATCTCAAAAATACAACTATTTAGATGGAATTTGTACCGTGGAACAGCCTCAGAATTGGTCTTAGAGACATGTACGTTAAAGTGTTGTGAAAGATTTCGTGAAAGAAATACTACATAAAGTGCTTACCTGGCAATTCTCAGTGAACTTTTTCATCTAACTTTTCATTGGATACCATAAGCATTTTCTTCTACTTCTTCTTCTTCTTCCTCTTCATCTTCTTCTTCTTCTGGAAGGAAGGAAGGAAGGAAGGAAGGAAGGAAGGAAGGAAGGAAGGAAGGAAGGAA